>JAOQMP010082860.1:0-17833 GCA_027563575.1 Erythroxylum pedicellare
ATACCATGATTAAGTTAATAATGTAACTGCTCTAGCATGCCACCATTATAGGGTACATACTCGAACATCCTTCAGAATGTCGGGTATATGTCTTGTGAGAGTGCGGTACTATAATTCTTCATATTAGAGCATGGTTTGACATTCATAGGGATATATAGGAATATTAGACATGAAATATCGTGAGAACTGCGGATAGTAATTGATGTTATTGTCTATTATAGGTCATCTATCATAGGTGATCAAGTGGGATAATCAACTGAGTCTTCTGTATCTCGACTTGAGAGAATGCCTTCGAGAATTCCTGAGGGAAGTGAAAGGAGGTACGATAAACTGAGAAAGCAGGAGGGTGTGGACTTCTACAGAAGTACAGAACCTACAGAGGCTAAAGGATGGCTATAGAGAATAGAGAGAGTTTTCGATCAAATGGACTCTGAGTCGGATGAGAAGTTCGACTATGCAGTTTTCTTATTGCAAGGCCCAGCATAGCAATTGTGGAAAACTGTTTTAAGCAATATCACTAGGTCTTGTAACTTGAAGTGGGTAGAAATTTTGAAGGTCTTCAAGGAGAATTACATATATAATATCTACTTGGATAGAAAGATGAAGGAATTTATGGATCTGAAGTAGGGCAATTTATCCATGGCAGAATATGAGATCAAGTTCAATGAATTGATGGGGTACAATACTACTTTGATTCCTACTAAGGAAGACAAGTGTAGGAGATTTGAAGATGGGATGAACATGGAGATTAGGACAAGGCTGACAATCACCAAGTTGAGAAGTTTCACTGAGTTGAGAGCTTTATCGCTCAAAATTGAGAAGCTATTAAGAGAGGGATAGGCAGAGTATAGGCAGGAGTATAGAATGAAGAGACCTGGTGAATTTCAAGCTAAATCTAGCAAGAGATTCAGGAAATGCTAGAGTAGATCGTCTCGATCATAGTTGAGATCGAGACAGTCTGGGTTTAGGCCGAGAGGCCACTTTGGTTACTTTGGTAGAGGTCAGGCATTTGGAGAACAGACTTTTAGTAGGCAAACACCACAGATGCCTAACTGTGAGCACTGTGGAAAGAGACATGGTGGCAAATGTTGAACATTATTAAAAGCTTGTTTCTATTGTGACACTTTTGAGCACCAAATCAGAGATTGTCTTACGATTATTACAACTGTCTAGTAGAGCTGAGCTTGTGGGTCTAGACAGAGAGGTTATGGTAGAGGCAGGATGAGTTCTGGGAGTCTTACTGTCAGGACTGAGGTGCATAGCAACCTACCCCAGTCCTAAGCCAGAGTTTATACAATGACTAGACAAGAGGCTCAAGATTCTCCGGATGTTGTTGCAGGTGTGTTGTTTATTTTTGCTTATGAAGCTTTTGCATTGCTAGATCCTAGATCTACGTATTCTTTTATTATATCGCATATGGCATCTAGGTTCCATTATGATAGAACTGTTGAAACATGGATTAAAGGTGAGTACATTAATAGGCAGTACAACAGTAATAAGAGAAGTCTGTAAGAGGTGCTTGATTTGAATTGATTAGGTAGAATTAGAGGCAGATTTAATGGTACTATAGTTAAGGGAGATAGATATTATACTAGGCATGAATTGACTCACAGCTCATAGGGCTATCATGAATTGCTATACTAAGGAGGTTATAATAGAATCTCCTAATCAGTCGAGAGCTGTTTTTTGAGGTATTAGTCAAGCAGTGCCAACCAGGATGATCTCATTCGTGAGTGTTTTGCGGATGATGCAAGCAGATGTGAGGCTTATCTGGCCCATGTAGTCGATACTTGAATTGAGCAAAATATGCAGGATGTTCCTACTGTTAGGAAACTCCTGGATGTATTTCTCATAGAATTATCTAGTTTAACTCTAGATAGGGAAACAGATTCTACGATCGACTTAGTTCCAGGTGCTGCTCCTATATCTATTCCTCCATATAGGATGGCACCTATGGAACTGAAAGAATTGAAGGCTTAGTTACAGGAGTTGTTGGAAAAGGGTTTCATTAGACCCAGTGTATCACCATAGGGAGCTCTAGTCTTATTTGTGAAGAAGAAAGATGGAACTCTGAGACTATGCATCAATTATAGGCAACTGAATCAGGTAACAGTGAAGAATAAGTACTCGTTTTCTAAAATTAATGATTTACTGGATCAGATGTAGGGAGCTTTGGTGTTCACTAAGTTAGACTTGAGATCTAAGCACTATCAGTTGAATATAGCAGAGGCTGATGCACTGAAAAATGTTTAAGAGCAGGTATGGGCATTTCAAGTTCTTAGTAACGTCGTTTAGGTTAACTAGTTCCCCAGCTACATTTATGGAATTAATGAATAAGGTGTTTCAACCCTACTTGGATTGTTTTGTAATTATGTTAATTGATGACATCTTAGTGTACTCAAAGAGTGGAGAAGAGCATGCGAAGCATTTGAGAGTAATCTTACAAATAATAAGAGATAAACAACTATATCCCAAATTCAGTAAATGTGAATTTTGGCTAGATCAAGTAGTGTTTCTGGGTCACATAGTAACTGCACAAGGCATACAAGTGCATCTAAAGAAGATAGAAGCAGTAATGAAGTGAGAAGCTCTAAAGAATGTGCATGAGATCTAGAGCTTCCTTAGATTAATCGCATATTACTGGAGGTTTGTAGAGGGGTTCTTATTGATCTCATCCCCTCTTACTAAACTTCTAAGGAAAAATGTACTTTTTAGATGGAATGATGAATGTCAGAAGAGTTTTGAGGAGTTGAAGCATTAGTTGATTGTGACACCAGTGTTAAATATTCCATTAGGAACAGGAGGTTATGTGATTTATAGCGATGCTTCACATCAAGGATTGGGATGTGTACTAATGTAGTATGATAAAGTGATATCATATGCATTAATACAATTAAGGTCTCATGAGATTAATTATTCGGTATATGATTTAGAGCTTGTTACAGTAGTTTTTGCTCTAAAGATATAGAAAAACTATCTGTGTGGAGAGATATTCCATATATATACTGATCATAAGAGCTTGAGGTTTCTGTCAATTTGGAAGGAATTAAATATGAGACAGAGGAGATGGATAGAGTTATTAAATGATTATGACTGCACGATTGAGTATCATCCAGGAGAAGCTAATGTGATGGCAGATGCATTGAGTAGAAAGTCAAATAACAGTGTAGCTCAGATTTAGTTATCGAGGTTGTCGAACTTAATTTAATTGAGAGCTCTAAATATGGAGTTAAATCTCGAGCAGAATGAGGAATTGATAGCCACTCTATTACTGAGGCTAATGTTGCATCACAAAATCAAAAAGGTACATAATGAAGATCCTGAAATGGTGAAGCTTATTGAGAAATTGAAAATAAAACTAGATTCTAAGTTTGAATTGAGAGATGAGACACTGTGGCTAAAGCAAAGGCTGTGTGTGCCTGATATGGATGAATTGAGAAAAGAAAATCTAGAGGAAGCTCTTGTAGCAACTTATTTTATGCATCCTGGTACGACTAAGATGTATAAAATGTTGAAGCAACATTTCTAGTGGCCTGGGATGAAGAAGCAAGTAACGGAGTATGTTGCTAAGTGTTTAACTTACTAGCAGATTAAGGTTAAGCATCAGGCTCTAGTTGGGAAGCTACATTCGTTACCTATTATGGAGTGGAAATGGGAACGAATTACCATGGATTTCGTAATGGGATTGCCAAAGATTCTGAGGCAAAATGATGCTATATGAGTTGTGGTGGACCGATTGAATAAGTCAGCCCATTTCTTACCAATGAGAGAGCATAACTCACTAGATCAGTTAGCTCGAAAATATATAAATGAGGTAGTTAGACTGCATGGGGTTCCGGTGTCCATTATATCAGACATGGATCCCATATTTACTTTAAGATTATGGAAGAGCTTACAGTCAGCTATAAGTACAAAGTTAAACTTCAGGACTACATTTCATCCTTAAACAGCTGGACAGAGTGAGAGGATAATCAAGACTGTTGAGGATATGCTCAGCGCATGTGTATTGGAGTTTCAAGGAGCATGGGATCAGTACATAGCTTTAATTAATTTTGCATATAATAACCACTATCACAGCAGTATTGGAATGGCACCATATGAGGCATTGTATGGCAGAATATGTCGTTCACCACTGTATTGGGATGAAGAGGGCTTAAGAATGGTAGAAGGCCCAGAACTAATTTAGGATACTGTGGATAAGGTGAAACTGATCCGAAGTCGAATTAAAGCAGTTCATGATAGATAGAAGAGCTATATGGACCAGCACCGAAGGGATATGAAATACAGTGTAGGAGACAAAGGGATTTTGAGAGTTCACCTTGGCGAGGAGTGCTAAGTTTTGGTAAAAAGGACAAGTTGATCCCTAGGTACATTGGTCCTTATGAGATCATTGAGAGGATAGGATCATTGGCATGCAAGTTAGCTTTACCAAATGAGATGTCTCAATTACACAATATATTTCATGTAAGTATACTCAGAAGACACTTACCTGGACTAACGCATGTGTTACTAGCTTAAGAGATCAAAATAGATAGTAAAATAAGTTATGTTGAGGAGCCAATAAAGATAGTGGGATATCAAACAAAACAGTTGAGAAACTAAGTAATTCCATTGGTGAAAGTCCCTTGGAAGAATCACTTAAGGGAGGAAGCAACTTAGGAAATGGAGGAGCACATGAGGAGACAATACAAGCACCTGTTTGAACAATCAGGTAAAAATTTTGAGAACGAAATTTCTTAAATAAGGTAGAATTGTAACATTCTGTTATCCTATGTTAAGGGATAGAACCCTATAATAGTGTACATGAGAGAATATTGAGAAGCTAGAAAGTGCATTTCATGCTCATGCATAATATAACATACATACACATGTGAATATTAATTATTGCACAAACTAAAACGATTATACTTGCATTCATTAGCATTTTCTGAGTATAATTGATTTATAAATATGATTGTATTGAGAATAGTGAATATTTTGTCTTGAAAATTGATTTAGTGATAATGATTATTGATTTAGAATTTTTGGTAGAATTTGGAATATTTTCGAAAATTATGAGTATTTTTGGACTAGGAAAAATGCCAAGTGGTAAGATAATTTATTTATGGTAGTAGAAATAAGTGTCAAATGATAGTTGAAATAATTGGCAAATGGTGTTAGGATTTGTTGAGAATATGATATTGAAAATTGGGTGACAATTGGAGTAGAAATTGGAGACAAATAAACTACTTACTAAAGGGATCCACAAGGTGGTGACATGTGGAAAGTGACAAGCGTCACTTGCCATGCCATACCCTCACCCATGACTCATTTTAACATTGAAAGAACATTTAATTATTTTGTTTCTTTCTTTTTCTTCTTCTTCGTGGCTTTCTTCTTCACCTTCTTTATGAAGTTTCTCACAAATCTCCATTCAAGTTAAACCTAGCTCTCTCATCTTTCAGTTGTTACTCTCACCTCGTTGTCTTCTTCATTTGCCACAAGAAAACCTAAACCTCCCAACCTCCATGATGTCTTATGTGGGTTGTATGAGAAGTTAGGGCTTTTAGGTATTTTGAAGAACTTGAAGTTTTAGCAAGTAAGTAACATGTTAATTCTCATGAGTTGTATGAATATGAAACAAATATGTTGATTAATTGAAATTAAACGATCATAAGAATAGTGGTCATTATGGATGTGGAATGAGAATATTGATGTCTTGTTTCTTTGAGTGTATGATGAGTAACAATAAAGAGATCATGTTTTAAATTTTAGTGTGATAGTTAAGAAGTGAAATGAATGTGGTAATGGAGTAAAATATGTGTGCACAAAATATGATGAATGTGTGTATATGATATGTACTATTTTTGGTGTTAATGATCAATCATAGAATATGAATTGTTTGGGATTGATATTGAGGTGAATGGAAATAGGAATAAAGAGGAAATAATGAGGACATAAGCTAGAATTGATAGATTAAGAAAAAGAGATGAATTAGGATGAAAATGGTGATGAAGTGTGCTGGAATGTGCTAGATGGAGTGTTTTCACTAAACATGCATCTGTATTTTAGCCTTATATTGATCTGTAGGTATCTAAATGAGTTGATTTTTAATTTGGATTAAATTAGAGACATATGGCTAAAATTTTCATAAAGAAATCAAATTTGAATTCTGTCTCTAAGATTTTTGAAATTTGACTTGAAATTGAGTACTAGGTGTTGTTGCATTTTAAGAATAGTTAGTAGTATTTTGGGGGTAACTTGCAGAATACTGAACCAAATTTTATGAACTTACAATCATGCACAAGCACAATCATGATAATGAGAGTGCAATGCTTTTTGACATTTTTAAACACCCTTCACTCTTTTGATCATAACTTCTTCTCCGGAAGTCCGATTGACTTAAAATTTGAACGACAAACTCCTCATGCATTTTCCTTACTCTCTACCAAATTTTATGGCCATTTGAATTCATTAGGAAAGGATTGTTAATGATTGATTGATGACATTACAATAATTAAGTGTATTAAGCCATGAACCTTAGTGCATAATTGAGTGATGAACTTAGAAAAAATTTGTATTATTAAGGTGTAAACCTAAGTTCAAATCAAACATATATGAGCTTTGAAGTATGAATGATCATAAGATGAAAATAAAGGAAATATACCCGGGATTGTCATTGAGCATGCATTGTACATAATCGACATACGCATTTGTGCATAAATGAATACTTATATAATTATGCAAAATTGTGATGTGTGTTAATGTGTATTGAAAGATATAGAAGAGCAATTAGAGCGACAACATCCAGACGCTGTCGACACTTCAAGGCAATAGCTATCTGGAGCAAACTCTGAGTAACCTAGATGGTCTCACTCAATTAATTGTTTTTTTTAATTCTGTATTGAATTATTATGTGGATGCGATTGTGTTGATTCTAAACATTGAATGTCTGAGGCATTTGATGTATGAATAATATATTGGAAGTGTTCCTTGTATGTGAATTTGAAAAAATAAGTAATACGTAACATTATTATTGAATGTCGAACCAAAGTCCGATGAGAAATGTGTATATGAATGCGAAACTGAAATCAAGTGATTGATTCAATACATGTTGATGTGATGCGTTTCATTACTAGAATGCATGACACCATAAAGGCAATTGTGACCGGAGTGACTAGTCTAAAAAAGCTTAAAGCTGAAAATATACACCAAAGCCACAGGCTTAATTGTTAATGTAACTGGTATCCACTAAGGGATATGGGACAATATCTAAAACAAACTCAGTATCCACAAGGGATATAGGCCAATAACAAGGCACTCAATCACAACAAAAGTAATAATTAGAAGTGAGTCTCATGTGCATGGCATGTATAATTTATATGTACGTTTTAAATGATCATAATGAACTATTTGACTGCTCTGAATGTGAAAAGTGAAATAAGTGATCAAAGTGATATGTGATGCTATATGATAATTAGTGAAATGACGTGAATTACATGATTACATGAATTGTATATGTTATATGTTATGAGTAAGCCATCGAAGATGGGGTAGCTCACTAAGTTCGCAAAACTCATTAAAATTGCAAAGTTGATATTTCAGGTTCTAGAGAGGATACTAGTGACAGAGAAAGTCTAGAAGAAGCATAGTTCTTATACTTTTGGATAGAAGAAATGGCTTAATGGTTGGTCAGTTCAGACTGAAGGATCAAGCTAAAATTTTTGTATAATTCTTCATGTATGTAGCATGTTTTGTATACAGAGATATAAATTCTGATTTGTTTTTGGTAATGTACATATATGGATGTTATTGTAAAGCTACAATGTACATATTTGTTTTTATGAATGAAAATGAGGAATTAGGTTTTTAAATATTGTGATAATTATGTTTTAAATGATAATGTCATGATTAAGTTAGTAATATGACTGCTCTAGCATGCTACCCTTGTGAGGTATGTACTCGGACATCCTTCAGAATGTCGGGTATGGTCTTACGAGAGTGGCGTTCTACACATCGGACCATTTTACCTTTCACAAATATCAAAAAGATTTTAGCGTTGAAACTTTTGAACAACTTTCCAATTATTGCTCAATACAACGTCATTGAGGTATAATACTTGCTTCACCTGACTTGCAAGAACAAATGGTTCATTATCATACCGTATGTTACTAACATTGACGCTAGTAATATTTCCATTCACTTTTATGTTAATCCTTTTGTCACCAAAATTAAACCAGTTGCACTTAAATAGAACAACATCTTTATCCTTGATGTGATGCAACTCTTTTTTTTTTTTAGATGACACCTTGGAATTTAATAACATCTGCCATATGTTGTCCCTAAACAACAACCCCATAATTTTGGCTTTTAAGTTGATTGTCACGATCTTTTATATGAAATCTAACTATATTAACAATGCAACCTGTGTGTTTTTTCCCACACATATGAGGTCCGTATAACTTTCATTCATAGAAGGAAGTTTAATTATAATATTATAATTCTCCTTCTCCAATGTTGTTAAGTTGCTCTTAGTTACAAACCTTGGTATGAATTAATAAACATAACCTTCAGTTTTTCCATCTCTCGTTTATGCTCACAAATTTTCATGTAATTTAGTGACGCCTTTTACACTTTTTTCCAACTTATGTAACTTGAATTTTAATATTGTATGCGATTAAATAACCACGAGCTAAGGCTTAAAGGCACTAATACCAAATATTTTGATAAAAATTCTAACCCCAAAAACTTACTCAAAGCAACCTAAGAGAAGAACAAAGAGAAAAATATAAAGGAGAGATAAAAGGAGAGAATTCAAAAAGAGAATAACAAATGATAGATATCAAGTGGTCCTTTGAGTTATCCAAGTGGACCAATCATATGAACTAGGAGGAAAAGGCTTTAAGATTCGTATAATGGTGTTGAATATTATGTTAGGATTTGTAATTCTATTGCCATATATCTTAGGATATCCCTACTGATTTAATAATGTTGTGTAAGGATTTATAATCCCATTTCTCTTCGAAAATTCTTACTAATTCTAATTACCTATGTCGATACGCACAACATCTACTACTCATCATTATTCTTCTTTTCCATCGGTCAAAGATGGTTTCTTTGAGGAGAGGTATAATAAAGATGTTAACTATGGAAGATTAGAGGAAAGGTAGAGAATTTCCATATCTATGAATGAAGAGCACTTTGTGCTCAATGCCAAAAAAAAGGTTAAAGACTACCTCTATTAAGACAAGCCCCATAACAACAAGAAGGAAGATGGTAAATTCGTGAAACAAGAGAAAAGAAATGTTTTTCTTCCAAACCCTCCTCACCGAATTACTCAACAAGTTGGATGAATGTGGAAAGTTGAAGGCTATAGAAGCTAAACTAATCGAACCCAATTCAACTTAAGAAATCATCATTACAAACTTCAAGAAGTGGAACATCAAGAAATCATATGAAAGGGCACCAAACAAACACAAAATGCCACTGTCCAAAAACAATATCAAGTAATACACTCAACAAATTACCTAGAGAAGAAGAACCTAGTGTGGATGAGGATGAAGATGGAAGAACATCGAAGACAAAGCGGATCACTAACACGACTGTTGGAACATAAGGACGATGATGCAAGACAACACAGACAAAATTATTAGCCATTTTGTAATTAGATTTTTAATATGACAAAAATGACACCATTTTTAGAGGACAAAATGTTATCATTTTGGTACCTAAAACTATGGATATGACCTTTAGCTACGAGAGTTATTCGTAATTAAAAACTTTTGGCTACGAATGGATCACCCTTTGGCTACATTTTTGCCAAATAGTAGTTGATTGTATTAAAAGAAAATATAAGAATGGACTTTTAATGCAATCAGCTAAGATTTGGAAAAAATGTAGCCAAAGGGTGATCCATTGGTGATGATTTTCAAATTATTTACCAAAAGGCGACCTTTTGGTGATAATTTTGTCGCCAAAGGTTAACCTAAAAGAAATAACCTTGTCAAATCTATATGCGCCAAATATTTAATTGTCATTATTCTTTGAATATAATGAGAATTACAAACTTCATATTAAACCTAATTCAAAATTTTGTGACATCATATCATATATTTTAAAAGAGAAAAATAAAAAGTATAAATCTATCTAACATTAATTAATTTTGATTTTATAGTTTTATAAATATTTGAAGTGAGATTGTTGTCAAATAAATTTATTTTTAGACTTATAATCATTATCAATAATATTAAAATTGATTTCCATGAATATGATGTTTAGTCATAAAATGATCAAGTGATAATTAGCGAATTCATAATACTTGAATGTGATGAATAAAGAGTTATTTTTTGACAAATTTCTAACTAAAAGGGTACAAGAACTAATTATACAAAATAAATAAAAAGTGTTTAATTTTGCTTATTTTTGGGTTTCTAAATTAGCTACGAAAATAATTTTGTATCTAAAGGCATCTAGATATGAAAATAAATTTGCAGCTAAAAGAAGAAGCATAAAATGTTTTTAATTGGAATTATAGGATCTGTGACTTTTAGCTATTATTTTGAAAACCACAGTTTGAGAAATGTAGCCAAAATTACAACTTTTTTCTACGATTTTGAAAAACATAGCCAAAGGTGCAACTTAAGCCATGTTTAATTTACTATTGAATTCTTTTCTATGTAATACTTTAGTTCTTAGTTTTGCTTTCTCTCTTAAATCATGACTTAAACCATGTTTAATTTTTTATTTAATTTTTTGAAATTATAATTTTTAGGAGTATAATGTAGTTAGATTATGAATACTTAAACTTGCCTAGTTTTAATTAAATTGATGTGTTATTCCAATTCTATGTTTACTTTATCATTTTAGGACTAATGATTGTGCTTGCCTGATTAAGAATTGCATGATTTGTGACCTAACTTGAGACTAAAAGTAATAATTGAAATATCATATTATTGTCATGAGATAAAGATATTTATGAAATTGTATGTACTACTATGAATTTCTTAGCTTTATGAATTTCATAAGTTCATAGTTATCACAGGGAGTAGTCGTTAATTGATTATACTAGATGAGTCAAGTGGGATTAATCTTGGTGAAACTAGAAGTCCTAAATTTGTTTAATATGACATTTTTGTTTTTAATTATTTTTAAATCATTTTATTCAATTATTTTTTATTATTCAAAAATTTTCAATTAGATTAATTTTTATAATTAATAAACACAATCCTTGTGAGACAATACTCTTTCATTATTGTATTATTTGTTTGAGATAACATAAGCTTACATTAAAATATTTACAATAAATTTTGGCATTTGAGCTTTAGCGACGATTTTTCAAATTTTCTCCAAAAGAAACGTAGCTAATAGGCTACTTTGTTATATCGTTTAACCGTAATTTTAAAAATTATAGCTAAAAAATCGTCACCAAAAGTTGACTTTTAGCTACAATTTTTAGGCTGTGATTTGGAAATCATAGGTAAAGGTCAACATTCTTTAGAATGATTTCCAAAATCGTAGCCAAAGGTTGACCTTTAGCTATGATTTCCATATCATAGCCAACAAAAGTAGCTAAAAGCCTACTTTGTTATAGTGTATATAAAAGTTCACAATACAATATATTAACCTTTTGATTTAAAAAATTATGTGTATCTATGACCTCACTTAAGTTATGATGTGTCTCTTTTGTTAACTCATAACTCCTTTAAAATCCTAGTTAAAGTTAAGAAAGTTTGATAAACAAACATGTGGCCATATGCCTAAGTTTCATAAGCTTGAATTTATATAGACTTCAAAGTGTTCATTAAAACTTGATTGGATTTCTCTTTATAAATTAAAACTACCATTCCCTCCTAATTTTAACATTCTTATTACAAGAAAAAAAATTCGGACAGTGAAACATTTGGAGTTACTTTCATCACATAACTCAGTATAGATGTATTTTTCTATAGTTGTTGTGCAATATAATTGTTATTGGAGAAAATATTAAATATGAGACGCAGTGAATGGGCGATTCTAACAAAAGTTAACATTTGAATATATTTTTTAAAGATAACAAAAACTTTTTCTTGATATGTAAAAAATTTTAAAACTCTATCTGGATTAATACTTACTATGATTTAAATTTTATATAATAGTTTTAGCACCTCTAAAAATTTCTGTTATACTTTTGATGATTAATCCATTTCAGGACTTCATCAATTACATGTAAATTGCCTTAGATAGACTATATACATAAGAACAGAAACTTCAACTTCGACTTAAAGACCTACATTAGATAGTTTCATACTAACGAGTGCACATGAGGCATGCTACGAGGATTTGGGAAGTGGAAAGCTTTTGAAACTTTGTTACTTTTGCTTCAACATACATATAGCTAGTTTATGCAAAAATACAAACTTTGTGTCCAGAAACAAAAAGGAGCTCACAAAAAAATAGTGCAGTACATTGATCATCAGTAAAGCGAAACTTGCGTTGTTATTGTTTTCGTTTTTAAATTTAGTAAAACAATCTTGATTGATTGAGTTTTTGGTTTCTGTTTTTTATTTTAGTTTCTTCTAGTTTTCAAAATTTATCAAAATTATAAAAAATAGTCTTTGTTTTTATCATAATCTGCATTAGTATCAACTAAGAATATATTATTTAATTATTTGATATATTAATAATTAATAAGAATTATGAATCATTTAATTTAATATTATATATTTAATTAATTATTATATGAATATTTTAATTTTATTTAATTTTTAATTAAATCAATTAAATTTAAAATGTGTTCGAAAATGTAAAGTTCAAATAAATTTTGATTTGATAACTAAAAGATTAATTTATCAGTAAAAAGTTATGTTTTAAATTATTTATTTAAAAAATAATATAATTTTATTAATAATTTGTTAATGAATATTATATAAGAGATTAAAATAAATTTATTTAATTAAAAAAATTTATCTTTAAGTTTATCTAAATATAATTATTATCAGTCATAAAAATATATCTGCATTTATATTAACAACTAAACAATTTTTAATCTAAAAAGAAAACTAAAAATTAAAAAAAGAAATGGAACGAAAGGGCATCTTAATTGTTAATAAACTAAAGCATCATCAATGTATTTTCGAGCAGCAACATCGACATGTTTTATGATATAACCCTAAAAAAGAAAAAGGAGCGAAACTATAGTCACTGTACATACTGGAAGTTCACATGCGCTTCCATCGTGAAACGAAACGAACGTACATGTTTCAGAACTATAAGCTCCATCTATTAGACTTCAGGAATCTATCGCCAGCAAAGAAATTTGGCGTATGGACAGAAAAACCAAGATCGAAAAAAGATCGAGTTACATGACATATTAAATTGAATGACTGAAGAAATTAAGAAAACAGAGTAGTCCAGTAAGAGAAGGAAATGAATTAGCCTGCGTTGCATTTAAGATTTTATATCGCAAAGTGCAGGCTATATTGTGATTGTAAATAATTACATCAACTGTAGATGATAAAGATGTAATTTCAAAAAAAATATGGTCGTAAACTTTAATTACCGGGGTGACTGTTATCATGGTATTACGACCATAGTCAGAATCTCTAAGCACAATTTAAAATAATAATTACATAGTAAGTATAGGCATGATAGAGGGAGAAGAAGTGCAGGAGCTATAGACATCAACTGAATTCTGCCAGACTGAGTTAAGTTCTGACATCAAACAAAGTGTTCACGGATTGAGCTGACCCAGAGTCACGGATCGGGCATTGAAGTTTGCAAACCAACAAGAGTCCAAACCCTCTAATTTAATTTTAAGTCTTACGATAAAGTATGAATTCCCATATCTCGTTCCTGTTCCTACATGCAACTAGCAGACTTGACAGTCATAATTTTCTGCTTTTCACTTCTGTATGACATTTTAACAATTAACCAGTCAGTCACGGGTTGGTCATAAAACTCGGGTATATAAATTCCTCATATCAACCCCTCAAAAACCTAATTAGAATCATATGCAAGCAACTTCCGGAAAACCCTAAAGTCATCATAATGGTTTCTAAGGCTGCGGCTATATTCTTCATCTGCATGATTTTCATGTTCAATTCCCTTCCAACAATTTACGCTTGTGGTCCATGTGTTCAGCCACATCCACCAGCTTATGGCCCTCCGGCTCCAACCCACCCGAAAGTTCCCCATCCGCACCCACCAAGCACAAAGCACCCTCCACATCACGGTGGTCAACCAAAAATATCACCACCTTCAAAAACACCACCCATGCCACCAAAAATACTACCACCTATAATCGTTCATCCTCCTCCAGTCATAACACCTCCAGTTATATCTCCACCTGTCACAAATCCTCCTGTGGTCATGCCACCGCCTTCTACAGGCTATCCACCTTATACCGGTGGCCCGCCTTCTGGTGGTGGCGGAGGACAAGGTGGTCGTACTCCTGGGGTAAGTCCTCCACCTTGTGTTCCCGGCGTTAGTCCTCCATCGATAATTCAACCAAAATGTCCAATCAATGCACTGAAGCTCGGTGCCTGCGTAGACGTACTTGGAGGTTTGGTGCACATAGGGTTGGGAGATCCTGTTGAGAATGCTTGCTGCCCTGTGCTTCAAGGATTGCTAGAGCTAGAAGCAGCTATTTGCCTTTGCACAACTCTAAGGCTTAAGCTTCTCAATCTCAATATTTTCATTCCTCTTGCGCTTCAAGTCTTAATCACTTGTGGATTGACTCCTCCTCCTGGTTTTGTTTGTCCTCCTCTTTGAGATAATATATGTATTACTTTCAGCTATTAATTGAGATGCCTTTCTTTGATTACTAATCTAACCAACTCTTAACTACTGATATTTCTGGTATACACCAACATTATGCATGGAGTGCAATTATCAGTACATGATCTCTTTCCAAAACCCTACTTGTGTTTCAGAAATGAAATGGTTTTTTAGTGGCAACCCGATGGGTCGATCTTAATGGAATCTCTTACGCCCCTCGTTTGTATTGGCTATTTACGCTTATGGGGAAGAGATCTGGGGATACAATAGCATGCACTCTTAGATGAAACTGGACATTACGAAATTACAACGAGCACTTCGTACAAGAATTCTCATCAGACTGGGTCGAAATCTTTGTGGTGACTAGTGATATAAATATTAATCGAATATTATTGCTTGCGTTTTCATCATAAGAAACGTATCAAGATTTCTTTAATACGTACAAATGTAGATCAGATTGTGATTGGTGATGCTTGCATCTCCAGTTCTCCATCTAAAGAAATGAAGACTGGTCTACCCATTTGCATTCCTAGAATCCAGAGACCTAATATAGATATGTAATCCTAGCCAGTTGAACTTTATTAGTTTTTAAGTAAGTCGATAGAAATGGTTCAAGAGCTCTTCTAACCTCCTCCTCATCAACTGGCAGTAACCTTCTCGTCAACAACATTGTGACCAATATCTCAGCCAGCTGCCCTACTTATCCACTTCTGTTTCAGTGTTAATGATCGTTAGCCCTTATTTCTGTTGGAGCTATTCCAAACGACAGTTCTTGCTACCAATCATTATCCAAATGAGCAGTGATCATGTCAAAGTTTTTGTCAAGGACGTAATGGATATTTTGTCAAGATATATACATTCCAAATTTGAACTGTTTAGTTCTATACGCCCACAAACAACAGACCAATATTGCATCTTATTCACAACAAGGTTTTAAATTGGAGTGTCATGTGAATTTCACATTTACAGGTAATATATATAGAAGCTAAATTGTAGATTACGAGTTCTAGAATTGCGAAAATTTTAAATACCCACAGGTTAATTTAAAAGTATCAAAATTTATTACGTGATGAAAATATCATTTTTATGTAATTTAACTTTTTATGTTTATAAATTTATTCATAAATATAAACATGTTTAATAAAATGTAATATATAAAAATTTCGTCATGATTTAATATTAAATGGTAAAAGAAATCTTAATTTATTTTATCAATAAATAATCATCTTATAATTTAAAATTAAGAGTAAATATAAGAAAATTATACTAATTCTTAATTATTTTAATCTATCATACATTATTATAAACTATAAAATGAATTAAACCAATCAAATTTAACTATTTTTTATTTTCTTCTAATCAATTATGTTAGTATATTTTACCTTAAAACCTCAATAAAAATGAATATTTTTATAAATGAATGATGACTAAGTTGGTAAGTTGATTGCAAACTAACCTAAAACCCTAAATATCATCTTTAAAATAAAGCACAATAAGAAAATTACCGACAGAAACAATACCGTTGAAAATTAGCGATGGAAAGTTACATTTTGTCGTTAAAATGTGGTTTGCGACGAAAAAATATTCGTCGATAGAGCTGGATGGGAAACTATCCCATTGAATTTTGCGATGGAATATGAATGACCATCGGCAAAAGAGGCGGAAACGGTAGGCGGCAAAATAAGCATCGCCCTTTACCGACGAATGTGTATTATGTCGGTAAAGTTGAAAATTAAACGGCGTCATTTGCAACGACTGTAATGTTTTTAGTAGAAGAATCGGGATGTACCGACGAAACGGTTATTCCGTTGGTAAAGTTAAAATTTAAATGCCACCATTTGCTTGTTCTTCAGAATTTTAGTAAAGTCGAAAATGGTGTCGTTACCAGACGATGTCGTTTTCATTAAACGTCAGATCTTAGCAAGAAGGCCACCCCCGTCCTCATTTTCACCTCGCGTTCTTCTCTCTTGTCGCCAATTCTGTGTCATCGTGTGCGGGCGTGGGTTTGCTTGTCACTATCCATAGCCTTCCTTTTGCATACATCTTCTTCCTTTGCGTGTTTCGGTTCCCTGAGAGCATTTTCATTTTACGTTTTAGTCATCCATCGGTTCCCTGCTTCCTTCTAGTGCTTTTGTGTTGTTCTTCCTTCTGCATCTTCTTTTATTCATCGATTGAAGTTAGTGGGTTTTGTTTTGAACTGGGTTTTGTGTACTGCTTTCATAGTTTCATCAGGTAGATGTTGAATTTGTGGAGATGTCGTACTGAATTCGTGTAGTGAACTATGTGCATTATATTTTGTTTATGTTTTTGTGACTCTCTTACAGATAATGTAGACTTCTAGAAATGCATTTATCCTTATAATAGCAAATGTTCTACCCCATATATGTGCCAAGAAAGTGATCGGTTACCTTTATTGTTATTAGGATAAAAATAGAGAATTGTCTTTATGATTATAATCGACCTCCCTCTTCATGGAAGAAACCTCCTCAAGGTTTTATTAAGCTAAATATAGATGCATTTGTCAAGAAGGATGGTGTTGTTTTTGGTGATATAGTATGAAATTAGGAAGGAAATATGGTGTTGGTAGCTTTGAAATGGGTGAGAGCTAATGTAGGTTACAATTTAGGCTTTAGAACTAGTATTTGAAGGTAGATTTTGAGGGGTTATTTTGGAAAGCAATTGATTCTAATTTTAGATCATATGGGATCGAATTTTCATTAGCTAGGCAATGTAATCGAGGAGAAATTCAACAGATTAGCATGAAATTTCTGTCATTCTGTGTTTGTTTTATTAAAGAGATGAGAATTTTGTTGCTTATCATCTAGCTTATTTAACTTCTATTCATCTGCTAGTTACTTTTTAACCTCTTCCCTTCCCGTACCTCTTTTAGTTGAGCAAACCCTTGAATTATACTCATTATTCATAGAGGCTTTGATTGTTGTTGTTAATAATATATTTAAATTCAAGATATGAAGGAAGACTTCAAATTTTGATCTAAACCATTATCAACAAAAAGAAAGTTAAACAAATTAACTTGAAAGCTATAAGTCATTTATTTCGAAAAAGAAAGCATCTAGTTAAAAAGATACAAAAGCATAAA
>JAOQMP010082866.1:0-17831 GCA_027563575.1 Erythroxylum pedicellare
TGAAGAAGAGGAAGAGAGAAGTTACGAAGAAGAGAAGAAGAGAACCCAAAAACAAAACTCCAAAGGCTTTATGAAAGGTAAGTATCGTGAGAGAGCAAAAAAATAGTCTTCAAAATTAAACAAATGGTGGCTTTAAGACATGGCTTGGAAAGTGACACTTGTCACTCATTAAACTAATCCATTCAAACCCAAATTTCCAATGAATGACACTTGTCAATAATCTCTAAAGTCATGCATCCAAAAATTCAATGCTATTGGACAGTAATTTCTACTACCGGTACACAATCAATCTGCCACTTGGCATTTTTCCTAGTCCGAAAAAGTACCCCAAAATTTCACAAAAATTTCACTAAAAATTCACTAACAATTTTAAAACCTCAATGACCCTCTCCAATCTATTTTCCAAGCACAAAAATCACATTTTTCATAATAAGCACCTTTATAATAAAAAATACCGGGAAATGTCATGAATGCATGTACAGTTATTTACATGTGCAAAAGTCACTATTTCCATGTATGTTTATTCATGAACATGCTAAGACAATTTTAAACACTCATAACTCATTCCAAATGACTATTCTACCCTTCCCATTGGTGATGGGATGTTACACTCAGTCAAAACAGAATACTAGCCCGTAGGCTCAGTAAGAATAAAATACTAGCCCGTAGGCTCAGTCACATCATATAATCATGGAGCATAGCTCTACGTGGAAGCGCTTCATACAGGCGACTCAAGTCACAACGTCTTTATATTTCATGCATTCATGCCATGGAATGCATCACACATATTGCATGCTCTTATCTGATCACAGATACTTGTCATCGGATCGTAGTCCAGTATTCAAAGTTAAATTGAGAATCACATCTTATTTGCATGCAATGTCACATTCAGAACACATGTAGCTCATTTCATTTAGATACACATAATACTCCAATATCTCATACAAATATCACAGTCATCGGAGCTCCTGTCTGGGACCCACATAAACATAACACATTCATAAAATCATCCAGAAGGCATGTAATATATAATTTCAGATAACAAATAATAAGTGGAGACCATCTAGGTCTACTCACAGTACGCTCCAAATTAGCATTTGCTTTCAAAATCTGGGAACACCTGAATGCGGACACATGACCTTCATTCTTCACGAAATGAAGGAATACTTGGCTCAAAGGGAAGCTCTTCTCTTCATCTACTTGTTTCCCTTCTTGATCTACTCCAAAATCGCTCTTGTAGGCTAGGGAAATTCAAACCCTAGCTTGTTTTCTCTTCTCTCTCTCTTTCTATAAAATTTTCATCCTTATCTTGTACTTCCTTTTATTCATGAGTTTCTACTTCATTTATAGGCAAGACAACACTTCTTCTTCCAATTGTGCCCTTAATGATCGAGAATTGTCTTATTTGCCTTCCATTTATGCCTTATGTCTTTTATACTTAAGTGTCTTGCCAAAAACACCCTTGATCATTCTAACATAACACTTTCTTCTAGAAGACTCTTCTCTATTATCTTACGTTTCCAATGACACCAAAAGCATTCAATTTGGTTCAGTAGTGTGAAAGTTATACTCCAATATCTCCGGACTGCTTTTATTCCGAGATAGTACCCTATACTCAACTTCCATCCAAAAATTGAAACTCTTAGAGTCCGATTAATAATCTGATAGCTTCATACAATTTATGTACCTATGTTTCTAGTTTACCATAAAACAAAAATCGTCTCATTTGGACCTCTACTGATCCCGAAAACATCAAAATACTGAAGTCTGTTCAGTGAGGTAACATCAGTTCATATTATTGAAGAACACACTCACTATACCCGTCCCACTCTTTTCAGTAAATCTTTCTCCATTAGTTTCATATGGATATGATTCTTTATGAAGATGTATATCAATGTCTTAAGAATCCAATGGTTCAAGAATCAAGTCATTTGGATGTCTAGAGAAGAAATTACGGCCAAAAGAATGCAACATGTTCATATCTTTACCGTATTGTACATGTCTTGGCGCAATTGCTATAACTCTCACTACAGATGTCCGATTGACTTAGTTTTTAGACTATTGGAAAGAGAATTTCCAAATATACAACTGTCATGAAGACCTTGAAGGCCAATTCTATCGTCTTACTTTTGCATCATCTCACTTTCCTTTCGTCTTAGTTCTATCGTCTCATTTCCATCATCACATTTTCTTCCGTCTCATTTTCTTCCGTCTCATTTGTATCGTCTCACTTTCCTTTTGTCTTAGTTCAATCGTCTCATTTCTATCTTCTCATTTCCATCGTCTCATTTTCTTCCGTCTCATTTCTTTCGTCTTATTTTTTTCCGTCTCATTTTCTTCTGTCTCATTTCTTCCCCCAAAACATCTCCACTTATAAGGGTCATAACTTTTGACTCCGATGTCCAAATTTTTCTACTATATACTGTTGGAAAGATTAAAAAAAAAATATCTACGACTTTCCAGAAGGTACCTTTGCTAAAATCTATTTATATCAATTCCAAATTTGCCCCTAAAGTCCAAAGACGAAATTTCCATTCCTACACCAACGTACTGCACCAAATTCTTATATTCATGAAATTTTGAGACTCTTAAAGACATAATTGAAATTTTATGTCTTCATAAAAAATGTATCCATATATCTCTAGTTTAATCCAAATTAAGAATCATCTTGTTTGGATAACTAGAGAAAACGTTGTGGCTAAAAGACTGAAGCGTATTCAGTAAATATTTTCCAGATCATTACCAGTTTTGTTTCCAAATCTTTCCTTATCACAACTCATACCAAGATCACTTTCTCTGCTCCCTCTACTTCTCCTTTTCAATAAAATAACATTTAATATTAATTATACCTGGAAGTTGTCAATGAATGCATGTACCACTTTTTATGCGAAAACATTCAGTCTTTATGTGCATATATGTTAACATGATGCATGAGCAAAAAGAAATACATTTCCTTAGTCTCTATTTGAGATCACATATACTGAAATTTTGGGTCCTAATCCTTAATATAGGGACGGGATGTTACAGAATAAAATAATTATTATTAATTTAACAAAGATTAAGTTAACACAAATTTAATAATTAATGAAACATATGAATGCAATAGGGTTTTGGAACCATGTCATCGTTTCTTCAACAAGCTTCTGATAATTAGTTATCGTTCTCCATCATTATTGGTCACTGACGATGAAGTTGGTCAACATAAGCACCATTCACATAACGTAGTGGTTAGCAATTCCTGAGAGAATTCTTGAGCGTCAAAGCATGTTGAGTTAACTGAGGTATGTTAGATTTGATTATTATTGTCAGTTAGGTCTTTTTTATGTTTGGGATGCTTCCTTCTTATGGGCTGCAAATATATACGTTAGAGAATGGTTGTTGTCATTAGTTTATTGATGGGTGTGGTCCCAAATGTTTGTTTGGCTGCTTTCTGGTCCCCATTCTGGTCTCGTAATATTTGTTGTTGTGTTTTTTATGTTTTGTAGTCTTCATATACTCCTTCCCCTAGAGAAGGACCCAAAATAATTAATTAACTAGCTTTGTAACTAGTAATCTATAACTTAAGGAGAAAGAGCAATAAACATATATGTTAAATCTGATACGGACCAGGAAACTAAAACCAGAAGCAAAGAGGCATATCATAAAACTCTAAAAAAACATTTTGAGTGCCTTATATATTCAACATACAACATAAAATTGTGGAAATTTTTACTTCATGACATCTTATTATAACAAGATATTTTATCAAAGACAATTTCCTTTGATTATTGACATGAGTTTTTTATTGTTAGCTTTCAAAAATACTTTCCTTTTCCTCCATATTGAATAAATGGTACAACTAGAAGTAATCTTTAAAAATGAATGATTATCTACAAAGAGCTGATGAGGATGATTTTCCATTAAATGATCCTTTTCCAATCTATTTATTGATAGAAATGATTACAAGCCAGCTAAAAGCTTAACCAAAGAGCAATAGTATATAAACATTTAAAGAGGAGATGGTTAATGGATTCAAGTATCAAGTTACAAAGTTTGTAGAGAGGATTTGAGATAAAATGAACCTTTGAGAGAGGATTTCAGTGATAATTAGTTGTTCTAAATAGAGATAATAAGTTGTACCTTAATAGTAAATGAAAGACAATTGTTACTCTAATGCTCATTTCTATTCTACATCGTATATTATAAGAGATCCTATTAATAGTAGAAGTTTTAATAAGCCTAAAGAGATAAATTTTCAGTACTTATTGAAACCATAAAATGGCTTTTTATCTTTGTTGATAGTTAGAAATGAGAGTTCGCTAAAGGAGTTGAGAGAGTCTAATCAACTAAGTTAGGGTTAGTTCCATAAAGAAGAATCAGGTCATTAGCGAAGGAAAGATTAAACATTCCCAATTGTTTAAAAATGCTATAAAACATAAAGTTATCCCCTATTAGCCTTATAAGAACTTCAATGCAAAATTTGAACAAAAGGAAAGGTATCTCCTTATATGATTCCTTTAGCTCCTTTAATAAGTTGTATAACCTCACTGTTAATAAGTAATGATGCATTGCTCAATTTAATAAATGAATAAAGGGATTCATATAGATATTGTAACATGAATTGCCAATCAAATAAGTTACATGCTTTATGGAAATCAATCTTCATTGAGTAGTTCCTGATATAATCATTTTTATGATAATCTTTAAAAAACTCTTACAATTGTCAATCCAATAAGTTACATGCTTTATGGTTCCCTCATGTTAAGATTCACTTTAGCTTTTACAACAAATGTGGTACTATTGAAATCTACAAGAATGAACTATGGTGCATTAATGGATTTTTGAAACTTTTATGATAATGAACATATTGTTTTTCGAATCATTATGTTGCTTCTTTCATTTAAACTTACGTGTACAGTTATGTAGATTTTAATAGCTTAATATGGAAGTATATGGCTTTCCATGGTAGAAATTTTATGTTGGAGCCTGAATTGACATATGTTGGTGGGGATATTGCTACATTTGACAAAGTTGATGTTGACTTTGTTAATTATAGACAAATAAATGAGATGGGAACGAAGTTAGGATATAATAAAATTGATAAGGCATATTATAGAGAACTTGTTAAACTTTAAGGACATAATTGAAAGTTATCAACTCAAATGAAAGTTGTATTAGGCTAGCAAACCTAATACAAATACATGGGATTGTTGATGTATATCTAACTCATCATATAGACACACCTATCCATGTTGACGATGATGATGATGAGAATATAAAGGGGCTAGGTGCAGAAGCGAATGAGAATGTGAAGGGAGAAGGTGCATAAATGGAACAGAATTTGGAGGGAGAAGGTGCATAAACGGATGAGAATGTGGAGGAAGAAGGTGCACAATTGGATGAGAATTTGGAGGGAGAAGGTGCAGAAATGTGAAGTAACAGAGTGCACAGTTTGAATCAAACTTCTATGTTGACATTCCATATGATCATCATCCAATTGAAATTGATTCATTAGATTGTGATAGTCCTATTAGCACTGATGAATATCCTAGTTGAGAGGAGGTAGTTGAAGCTTTATATAGAACCAACGTAACTTTTAGGGGTAATCTTATAGATGTTGGACATGAGTGGAGGTTGGGAATAGAGTACGAGACTGTAAAAGAATTTAAAGATACTATTGTTGATTATGCAGTACGTGTAGGATAAAATGTTAGGTTAAAAAAGTATGAGAGTAATCATATTAGGTATGCTTGTGTGGATGGATTGTTAGACCCCACTTTCGGAGCCCAACATTCGGAGTCATAAAACTTAAGCATATTCATTTCTTCAACTTCAGAATAAATTTTAGGAAACCTTAAACTAGAATTACAATTTGACTTCTTCAGAACATTTAGTCCCCATTATCTTAAGTTTCTAATGACACCAAAATCATTCAGTTTGGTTTAAAACTTTGAAAGTTATGGCCCAAACATTTTCGAACTATTATTAAACTAAAATAGTACACTATACTCAACTTTCATCCAGAACTTTAAAGACTTAGGGATTGAATTAAAATTTGATCCATTCAGATAATTTGTATCTCTATATCTCTAGTTTATTTAGAAACAAGAATCATCTCATTTGAGCTCTACAAATTAAGATATCATCAAAAATACCGAAGTATGTTCAGTAAAAATATCCAATTCATACTCTTCCAACTCTAACATGTCTGGAATACACAATATGTTCCCTACTACCATTAATCCATCTTCTTTAGAGGGTTTACCATTTTTAATCTCTTCTTTGAGCCTGCTCAAATACTCATCTTGCTCCTGCAATTCCTTAATCTTCTCATTCAACACTGGTCTTACTCTAAAATTAGCCACTATACAGTCGGATTCAGCCTGCCTCAATGTCACTCTAAGTTGGGCTAATTCCTTCAACAAAGGAAAATATATTGTCTCCACATGTGCCATAGTGGACTTCCTATTCAGTGCATCCGCTACTACATTAGGTTTCCCCAGGTGGTAATCTATCATCAAGTCATAATCTTTCAATAGTTCTAACTACCTTCTTTGTCTCAAATTCAACTCTTTCTGGCTCATTAGGTACTTAGGACTCTTGTGGTCTGTAAACACCCTGGTGATGACTCCATATAAGTAGTGTCTTCATATTTTCAATGAAAAAATTATGGCAGCTAACTCCAAGTCATGCATAGGATTATTCATCTCATAAGGCTTTAATTGCCCAAAAGCATACGCAATCACTTTATCACCTTGCATCAACACATAGCCCAATCCCTTCCTTGAGGCATCACTATACACTGTATACCTATCACTACTTGCAGGCAAGGTCAAAATCGGCGTAGTTTTAAAGCTATCCTTCAATTCTCCAAAACTACTCTGGCACTCCTCTGTCCACACAAATTTCTGATTCTTCCTTATCAATTTGGAAAGTGGAGCTGCTGTCATAGAAAAGCCCTCCATAAACCTTCTATAATACTCGGCTAATCCCAAGAAACTTCTTACTTCAGCTACATTCTTAAGTGCTTCCCATTTCACAACTGCTTCTATCTTCCTCGGATCCATATGTACTCATTGCTCTGAAATCACTTGTCCAAGAAATGTCACTTCTTTTATCCAAAATTCAAATTTATCAAATTTAGCATAAAACTCGTTCTTTCTCAGTGTCTCCAAAGAAATTCTTAAATGTTTCTCATGCTCCTTATCACTCTTAGAATAGACCAAAATATCATCAATAAAGATAATGACAAATTGGTCTAAGAAAGGCTTAAAGACTCTATTCATCAAGTCCATAAAAGCTGCAGGTGCATTCGTCAACCCAAAAGGCATGACCAAGAACACAAAGTGGCCATACTGTGTTCTAAAGGTAGTCTTTGACATATCGGACTCCTTTATCCTCAACTGGTGGCAATCCGATCTCAAATTTATCTTAGAAAAGACCCTTTCCCTCGCAATTGATCAAACAAGTCATTTATGCGTGGAAGTGGATATATATTCTTGATAGTGACATGATTAAGCTTTCTATAATCCACACACATCCTCAATGATCCATCTTTTTTCTTCACAAAAAGGATTGAAGCTTCCTAAGGTGAAGAGCTAGGCCTAAGATTCCCTTTCTCCAGCAAATTTTCTAACTGCTCCTTAAGCTCCTTCAATTCTGCTGGAGCCATTCGATAAGGCAGAATTAAGATCGGTGCAGTACCTGGAAGAAGTTCAATAGGGAATTCAATTTCCCTAGGTAGCGGTAGTCCTGGTAATTCCTCGGGAAAGACATCCGGGAATTCCATGGCTATAGGAATTTCTTCTAACTTCCTTCCATTTGCCTTCATGTCTACTACATAGGCCAAAAATGCTTTACATCCTTTCCTCATCATTTTCTCTACCATCAATGCTAAAACAATTCTCGATGAGCTAAACTTTCTGTCTCCCATAAACATCACCTTTCTTCCATTATCTAACTCGAATTCTACTGTCTTCTGTTTGCAATCTAAGTTGGCATGATACTTTTGTAACGTATCCATGCCCAATATCACATCTAATGCCCCCATCTTCAAGGGCATCAAATACACTCTATTTGTCCTCCACCAATACATATCTCACAATCTTTATAAACTTGACTAATAATAATATACTGGCCAATTGGAGTACTCACCATCAAAGGAGTATCCAATAGGCTCAAATTTCTCCTATGCACAGTTATACTCAATGACACAAACAAATGGGTAGAACCCGGATCAATCAAAACAATTACATCATCATCAAATAATTTAATCATACTGGTCACAACTTCTGGAGCTATCTCTGTGTCCTCACGTGTCATTGCAAACACTCTAACTGGTGCTTGCCCCCTAGGTCTCCCTGGAGGATTTACTTTCTTGGCTACCTTAGAATTACCCACTTCAGTTCTAGTCTTGTGCCCCACAGTTTCAACTCTTTTGGAAGCTTGCATCTGAGTTCCCTCTCTTTTTGCATACTAAGGGCACTCTCTGGCCATGTGCCCTTTCTCTCTACAATTGAAGCATGCTTTAGTCAATCGGTAACATTCCTCTTTATGAAACCTTCCACAGTGATCACATTTGGAAATGGGTGGCTTATCCCCATTTCCCCTCCTACTGCCTCTAGCCATTGAGGCTTGATGTGAGATAGTTTTCATCTGTCTAGCGCTGCTTGCCCCACTGCTCCTCTCCTTAAATTATACGGGGAAAATCCTGGCACTCCTCTCTAACAAAGGAGCACCACCTCCCCTCTTGAACTGTTCTCTCTCTTTCCTCTTTCTGTTCACTGCACTCTTTATATTTTCCACATTCTCAACTCTGAGTGCAGCTTCTACCAGCTATTGGAAGTCACAAAAATTTTGTACCACTACTTTCTCTCTGATGGCCAAATGCAATCCCACTTTAAACCTTCAGTACCTAGCTGCTTCACTCATCATTAACTCAGCTACATATCGGGCTAATTGTGTAAATCGGAGCTCATATTCACTCACCATTTTCTCCCTCTGGGTAAGGCTCAAAAACTCTTTCTGCTTCTGCTGGATGTACACTTCAGACAAATACTACTTCTTATAAGCATTCAGAAAGTCCTTCTATGCCAACATCGGTGGCTTCATCTAACTTCCCACGATTCTTTTTCCACTAAGGCAAAGCATCCCTTTGTCGCAAACTCGCAGCATATTCAACTTTCTCGTCATCCTCACAATCCATCTTCTCCAATATCCATTTCGTCTTCCTTAGCCATGTCTCAGCTTCTTCCGGGTCGCTGGTCCTATGAAGTCCACTGCTCTATACTTCTTCAGCTTGTCAAACTGTTTCCCCTTCATAATTAGGGTCGGAGTAGCAGCTTGCGGCATGTTACCCATAGCCTGGACAAAGGCCTGAGTAAATGCTTGAAACAGTCTCGGATCTAAAGTAGGCACTTGCTCTGATGGAACAGGCGACTCCTGCGTCTGTGATTGAGAAGGCCCACTATCGTGCCTTACAGAAGCCTTAGCATTTCTTGGGGTCATTGATTCATCAGTACAATCGATCCTTGCAATATTCCTCGTGTCCTTTTACGAGGTAACATCTTACTCCTTCAATGTAAACAATAACGATTAGCTTACATTTCATTTTAATCTTAATTCCTACATGTATGCATAACATGCATGTCACTTAATGCAATCAATCAATTCACAATGGAATAAATAATCACATAGCGCAACAATTCATACTACTATGCATTCTAAGCCTAGGAAAAGCCTAAGCTCTAATACCAAACAATGTTAGATCCACTTCCGGAGCCCAAAATTCAGAGTCATAAAACTTAAGCATACTCATTTCTTCAACTTCAAAACAGATTTTGGGAAACCTCAAACTAGAATTACAATTTGACTTCTTTAAAACATTTGTTCCCCATTGTCTTAAGTTTCTAATGACACAAAAATCATTCAATTTGGTTTAGAACTCTGAAAGTTATGGCCTGAACATTTTCAGACTGTTATTAAATTGAAACAATACATTATACTCAACTTTCACCCAAAAATTTAAAGTCTTAGGGATTGAATTAAAATTCAATCCCTTCATATAATTTGTATCTCTCTATCTCTAGTTTATTTAGAAATAAGAATAATCTCATTTATAGCTCTATAGATCAAGATATCATCAAAATATCAAATTATGTTCAGTAAAAATATACAATTCATACTCTTCCAACCTATACCCTTACTTTGTTTTAATTAATCTTTTTCAAAGCAGTACTAAAAGCTATAAATTTTTATGGAGAGATAGAGGAATGTGTTAGAAAACTATTGATTTAAAAATCAGATCATTTAGAGGTTAGATAAAAAATTTATGGCCAAAAGAGTCAGAGGTGTTCAGATTAGGGAACACCTGCAGGTTGCGATCACGACTTGCTCGAAAATCCGCAGAATCGCGATCGCACTTCCTTCTTCCTTTTGTCCTTCTGACTTGGCGTGGTAAAAAGGGCATAAATTTTACTAGAGATATCAGATTAAAGTCATTCAAAGACTCTTTTGAATAAGACTTCTAGACCTACAACTTTTATGCAGACCCTGAAAAGATATTGTACCTCCAAAAGGGTCAAAATTTCTAATCAATGTAGTTGTCTCGAATGTCCATCCTATGCAGCATCACAAACTTCTAATGATCATATATCTCAATTCCGATATCCAAAAATTCTATACTATATAGCAAAGAAAAGCTAGAAAAATAATATACAACTTTCAAGAAGACAACTTTGTCTAATTCCACCTAGATTAATCCAGTTTTTTCCCTGAAGAAAAAAGATAATTTCTACACCTATGAAAGACTTTAAATAGGAAATGTACCATTATAAGATAAATAAGCACACACACATTGGAAACTTCTTCAATTCTCAACTCATATCTAAATCAAAATGAAGTTCATACATAGCTTTAATTACATATCAACATTACATCAAAGACTTAACACGACATACAAAATACGTTGGATGCTCAATGTTTAATATGCTTATAAAGCTATCCAAAAGTCTAGTCACTAACTTAGTTACAAAAGTCTCTAACTATCTTGGAGTTTCCGATACCTTGCAAAGTTCAACACTCGTCTTGTTTTGCACCCGAGGAGTGAAAAATATGGGATGAGCTACAAAGCTCAATGGCTAATATTTTTATAGCCATTGGTAATTAGTCACAAATTCAGGCATATATACATATATATATCCAGCAATTCACGCATTCTCTATCTATTCTAGCAATTCAAGCATTAATCAATTTAGCTCAAACTCATAACACACAACATAGACTTTAGCCATTAAACATAACACTCAAATATGCACTATACTTGACAATTCAAAGATGTAATGCATAAACAAATAGCTCAAGAGTTCCGTGGGGCAAAACGGAGAAACCAAAGTTTACATCGTGAACAAAACAAGTCTAAATTCTCAGGATCTCATGGCCTCAAGTGCGTAACTGGGAGAAGGCTATAGGTCAACGTGAACGTGATTAACAAAACGGGTTCCTATCTTGTCCAATCACAAGTAAATTTATGCTCAATTCAATCATATGCTCATACTTTCATGCTTTTTCTTCTTTTTATTTAATTCAAAATGATATAACCTCTTTCAAGGTATAACATAATCACAATGCATCATGCATTTCCAATCAAGTCATAATAATTCAATTTCAAGCAAATCCATTTCAAGAAATCAACATACACACACATAGTTAAGAATTTGTCTAATCACACAATAACTATAAATAAATTACCGACCTAAATTTTTACTGAAAATCCAAGCTTAAGATTGCCTTTCCTCTTGCTCTAGAGTAAAGCTTTCTTGATTTCCTTCAAATAAACCAATTTCTATTTAATCCAAATTCAAATGAAAATTCATAAAACTTTAAAAATAAAAAAAGAATGTTAAAATTGAACTTAAACCTAACCTACCTATATTCCATCTAGGTTAGAAAACCCAAGACCTAGTTTAGAAACCCTAGGAATCAATGGGTTCTCTTAAATCATCTTCCAACACAAACCCTTTATTCTCTACACAAAACCTCTTTCTCTCTCTAACTCCTTCATTCCCATCACAACCCATTTCTCTATCAAAGAAAGAAGAAACCATGATTAACTTAGCTTAACAAGCTTGACTTCTCTTCTTTCTCCACGATTTTCTCTCTTTCCTAGCTTCTCCCACGATCTTCTTCTTCTTCTCTTCTTGCTCTACGTTTTTTTCTTATTTTCTTTCTTTTCACGATTCTTTCTTCTTCCTCACTTATTTAAGACCTATTTTTATGGTTGTTTTCCCATTTTACCCTTCACTTACTTAGCTTTTCCAATTCTACCCTCATTCATTTATTTCCTTTACTAACTCCTTAACTCTCTTAACACCATACCATACTCTAATTTAATCCTCATCTTTCTATCCAAAATTTTAATTTCTACTTATGCCTAATAAATTAATAGGCTCAAATCTAAAAATGAACAACAATTAATTAAAGAAAAAATAGATAATTTAGAGAAAAAAATTCGGGGTCCAACATGGATGCCCATGGGTTTTGCGTGCTGCATATGATAAGAATGAGAAATGTATAGGGTGAAAACATATAATTCTAATCACATTTGCTTCACTAAAAACAAACCTAAATTGGTTTCTGCAAAATTCTTGATGAGACACTTTAAGGATATAATTTAGATAAGCCTAGTATAATAACGAAGAAAATGGTGGAAGAATGTAAAGCGAAGCTTAATATTTTTGTAAATTCAAGCATGTGTAGAAGAGTAAATAAGAGATTGAGGAAAGAGAGAGCAACAAATTCTATTGTTGAATATGCAAAGTTGCAAGCATATGTAAACGAGTTGAAAGCAAGCAACCTTGGGTCAACAATTGAATTAAAATTATCAAGAAATCACGAGAGCTCATCGTTACAAGTATGTTATGGTATAAAGTTTATAACATCACATACATGTAGCAATAAAATATGAAATATGATCTGATATCGTTTGTATTTGTTGTAGGGATTATTTAGGGATGTTGAGGACACTTTGCCCAATGCAGATCACCGTATATGTGCAAGGTATATATATCACAATTGGTCTACAAATTGGAAGGGAAAGGACCTAAGAAAGCAGTTTTAGAATTGTGCTTGGTCAACGTTTGTTCAAGATTTTGATCAAAATCTAAAGAAGCTTGACAAAATAAGCCTTGGATGTGTTGTAGCGTTGCTTAAGTATCCGAAAGAAAGGTGGGCCAAATGTCATCAATGTTCCATTATTGACAACAATATGAATGAAACCTTCAATGGGTGGATTTTAGTAGCTAGCGAGAAGGAAATGATTAAAATGCTGGAGGCTATTAGACTAATAGTTATAAGGAGGCATGCTAAGAGGAAACATTTTGTATTTGGGTGGAAGCATGATATAACACCAAACATAATGAAGAAGTTGGAGAAGAACAAGAAAGAAGCAATGCAACGAAGAATTATATGGAATGAAGATGGTAGTTATGAAGTTTTAAAAGGTAATGGGAAGCATATTGTCAAGATTGGTAGACAGCATACATGTAATTGTCAGGCATAAGACCTATATGGATATCCATGCAAGTATGTAATTAGTGAAATCAATCACTTGAGAAAAAGGGTTGAGACATTCGTTGATTCATGCTATCGGAAGGGTCAGTTCTTAAGTTTGTATGAATATGTGTTACAACCAATATGAGGCGAAATTTGCTGGCCTTTAAATGATGCTGAGTTGATACATCTTCCACCTAAAAGAATTATGCTCGGTAGATTTAAAATTGCAATAAGAAAATAGCAAGATGAGTCAAAGAAGATGAAAAATACAAGCAGATTGAGTCAGATAGGGCAAGTCCATAAATGTCGAAAATGTGGTCTTCAAGGTCATAACTTCAGAAAATGCAACAATAACACATCAAGTCAACATGATGAGGCTTCTTCATAGGTGTGTACACGTTACTTCAATAATATTAATACAGTTTTATAAACATCCAGTCATTAATGTATATAATTATGTTTATCATGTTAGAAGAGAGGGATCTTCATAGGTATACAATTTTCGGTTTTATATTACTTATTATTTGTACTAATTACTGGCAAATATGTTTTCATTATAGCTATAGTTAAAGTATGGAAATTTGGTTAATGATAATGTTAGACTGAGTCAACAAAGCAATATTGTAATTTTTTTAATCAATTTGTCCAATTTAAGTTTTTTATCAATTTGTCTAACTTTAAATAATTACAAAATGTGTTTGTTATATTTTTTTCTTTCATTTTGTAGGTTGGTACAGCTGCAGATGTCAATATAAACCAGTTTGGAGATGTTGACCCACACATTTCAATTATCACTTCAGTTAAAGGGTTTACAATTTAGAGGACGTCCTAGTATTACTTCACAACATTTACAAGCTGAAGCAAGTAAAAGGAGAATCTCATTGACTTCATCATCATAACCTGATCTTACACAGTTAAGTGCAAATGAAGCAAACATTGATTAGTTGTCTACATATTTATGTTGTATACATACGAATGTTTATGTTGCTTACATACTATGTAAAAAATTTTGTTAATCAAAATGGTTTGTTACACAACCTCCCTCTTTCTATATATTAGTCTCTCTCTTACATGAATTTTTCCATATTTGACAACATATGCAACGAGTAAATTATTCATTGTATATTGGTTATATATAGTACTATTGTCTTTCCTTCATTAAATAATTCATATACCAATTTTGTTATTCATATACAACATATTCATTATATGAATTATGATTTATTATACTACAACTTATCCATTGTATATTGGTTATATATAGTACTATTGTTTTTCCTTCATTACATAATTCATATAGCATTTCTGTTATTCATATGTAACATATTCATTATAAGTTGTTATACAACATACCCATTGTATATTAGTTATATATTCAAAATCAAAATTTTTGTTAGATACATGAAATTAATATCAACCATTAAATTGTTCAAATTTAATAAAATTTCCTCATAAAATAATTAGAAATAAAAAGTAATACAACCATAACTAATCATATTACAATTACAATGTTCATTAAAATACACTTAATTTGTTTTTTTTTTCTCTTTTCTCAATAAATATATGTCCTTCTTCAAATGATTCATTTGTTCTTCAAACTTCTTTGTCGTGCTTCTTTTAACCTCTTCCTTTGACATTGATAATTCGCTCCTTAAATTTTATATCACTTCAACGACTCTCTCACTAAATTCTTCATCATACCATTTAAAAAACTTGCATCTCCCAACCTAAAACATTCAATTTAATTTTAAAAAAAAATTAAACAATCAACTTCATTAATCAAATAACAATAAATTCTCACTGAATAATTGGGTTATCCATAAAAACTTCAGCCAGGATTACGATCACTCAATGAATTCCTTAATGGGCCCTTTAGCCTATAATAACAAATGACATTGCCGAACTTTGAACTCACTGTTGTATTGGTCGATGATAATGATTCCATCTAGATACTTAAGATGATAATATGATAACATATGATTGGGTAAAAATGCATTCTATTAACTATGTCATGTAAACACACATATAATTTGACAACGAAGTGTCACATGTTTATCAACAATCACTCTAACTATTTCAATGCCTATACAATTTTCATTTCTCCATTCTTGTGAAATATCCTTCAAATGACCATCCCTCTTGCATTGGAAACATTTCATATTACATGCTGTTATGTAACTATATCAGATACTAGAGAGGCAATCAATCAATTATAGTTAACTTTACCCCAAAAAAGTTCCCATTTGAAACATTACAAGTTAGGTAAAATGTATAGGGTTGAATTGAAACCCATGAGGCAAACTTGTCTCCTATGTGTTTTTACCTACGAGTTCAAGGTCTTCCATTGTCAACATTTCCATATGGTGAGGACAGGCAAATGCTGGTACGTAGAGGTTTAGAATGAGGTTCAAGGCGATCTATGTATTTGATGAATTATAGAGATTTTTGCATGCAATATGATAAGGTAATGACTCTAAGAACTCACCTACGTAAAAGATTAGAACAGAATAAGTGAATTGCTTGTTATACTATCAGAGGTTACTTAAGCATATGCCTACTCATCCTAGGGCCTATATCCTTTATTTTGGATTGGATCTTTTTATCTATCAACTCAATATAAACCATAAAGGAAGGAACACTCAACTGTGTATTTTCACCTTATAACATATTGTAAATTTACAAAATCTCAAGTATGTATTACACTATTAAATGGTTTTCCTATCCTAAAATATTCCACTGTCAAATAAGAAATGTAGCCTAGATGTATATGATTAGAAAGCAGCAGGCATCTTCATGCATGTTTGCTTTACACATGAAACTATCGTAAACCATATGCCTTGCACTATATAAGCAAACATAGAAAATACAAAGTTAAATGAAACATAAAACTATTTCCTATGCAAGTATATACTAGGTGGCTCATTTTTAAGTATAGCTTCATTTATTAAATAAACACAATCACAACTATGAATACCTTAAACTCTTAACTCAAACAAACTTAATCATACTAATTAATGTTGTTGCTCAACACTAAATCATGATGTATAAAATAAGATACTTCCTATAAATTAAAAGTCTAAATAGGACCAAATTCACACTACTTCATAATTAATGTTTCATGCTTCAAAATTATACTCTTATTGATGGACCGACCATAAAATAGAAATATGATGCATTCCACTAAGCAATCTTGGAATTCATATAGATAATGAATATGCTTAACAAAATTAATATGACATTCATAATAGAATGCTACGAACATCTATGAACCAAGTTGTTAATCATGCCAATGAGGACAAATGATAAACTCCATTAAAATAGCTAACAATCAACATTTTCAATTAGCAGACCTCTTCTTTTTAGTTCATTTTCTTATCAACAAAATGCTAAAGTATCGAACAAAGTTCTGAAAGGTGATGAAGTTAAGCACAATCCGTCGATTACAATCCAAAACCCTAATTTACCTAAATTTCCTCAAAAACCAATCCTGAATAGACTGGAGGAAAAGAAAATAATCTTCAACTACAATCAATTATTTATATAAAAATCCCAACATAACCCACCAAAAGGAAAATCAAGATGGTGAACATAACAGAACCCACCCAACAGATAAAACATGTCATTCCTATTTAATTCTAAACCAAATAACACAGACACTCACCTATAAGAGTGACTATTATACGACGATGCTTATGGTGGATTCTCTCCCAAATAGATAGTGAAAGATTCCAGAAGGTGAATGATTCCAAATACTCAAATAAAATACGATGAGGGAGGGTTGGAGAAATGAGGAGGGTCAGAGGGATTTCAGAGATTGGTAAACAATACGATGGGTAAACAAATTGATGAAGGTGATATTGTTTTGTTTATCATTCATCTAATCCCTCTGTTTAACAAAAATGATGGGTTAAGGTTAAGGTTAGTTTAACATTTAATGTAAATGGTGTGTCTGTCTCACTCTTAATAATAAAATAAAATTTTAATTAAATTAAATTAAAATATGGATGATGTGGCAAAGTAGGGCTTATTTGAATAAAAAAATATTTTTAGTTTTGAGTTAGCGCTGACCTGACACTTAACGGAATGGTTTGAATTTTCTGTTATGGGGTTAAACTTTAACGTTTTACAAATGTTAGGGTTATAATTGTTCACTCTAAAATTTTAAGGTTAAAAATATCAATTGGTAAAAAAACTTAGGGTCAAAAAAAGTGACCCTTTTACCTATCTCTTTATCAAATTCGACACTATCCTTGTCTTCATCTTCTTCATCACTTCTTCTTCTTTTAACCTTATGATGTCTA
>JAOQMP010082956.1:0-17820 GCA_027563575.1 Erythroxylum pedicellare
ATCCATTAATTTAGATTCTTATAATATACATGTTTCCCATACATCTCTATGTATATATATATTACTTACAAAAGAATCTTGGTACCTTTTGACTAGATATATAATGCTCACATAAATAAAACCAAACTATTTTGTTTTATTAATAATAAATATTTCCATTACAAAACTGTAACTTAAGAAGATAAAGTTACATGTAAATATAATTGCTTTTCAGGGCACTATATTTACGTAACTCTAACATTAGCTACTAAGCTACCTCCTAACACTTGAAAGACACATTGTCCTCAACTTGTGATGAGATAACTACAAACAAAGAACATAATTACTAAGGCAAAAAACCACAACATAAAACAAGTACCAATGCAACAATCACAAAAGAACAAGAAAAAAACAAATACAAATAACCAAAATAACAAAAAAGGGAGTTTAGAAAGCTTGTGGAGAGGGCAGAGGTGATGGGATTGGAGATGGCACGTGGAGTCCTTGTATCTCCCAAGACTTGTGTATTTTCTTTTTCAGGTACCACTGTTGGTAGACTATCAATTTTTCTCATTCAATTGGTCAAGCTGCTATTGTGTCTTTTTGTTGCTGTCGACCAAGAGTGTGTATACTTTCTCCCAACCTGCCCTTTAATTCCTCACTTGATTTATATGAGTCCTGAGAAAGTCTGGAACTTAAAGCTCCACCTGAAAGCCTGTGCTTGACTGCAGCGCATGTCCGAGGATCTAAGAGTTCCATGTTGTGGTGCAGTAGCATGTATTAAGTACGGTGCATCAAAATACTCACAAGAAATAGGGGTTAGTCTAGTAAGATCAATATTAAAATACTGAGACAAAGCAGTGCCTATATACCCCATTCCTATGGATGTTCCCTTCCTTGCCATAGATTAGATCAAAGATTGAGAAAAATAAGAGAACATGTTAGGCTTAATCCTTTCATCTAAGCACCATAATAAAGACAACTCCCTAGTGGAGCATTTCTTGCTTTGAGTTTTGGAAAACACAGCATAACACAAGAATTTATGCAAAAGCAACCACTCATGACCAAGAATGTGAGCATTCGATGCATTATGAGCATTAAAATTAGGCAAGTCAGATAAATACTTCCAATAAATGGTAAATGAGAAGTCTTGATGGTAATCTTCCACCTGTGGCTTAAAAAAAACCAAAGAGTTGGCGTAATAACTTCTCATCCAAGCTACGAGCCTAGCCTCGTAGTCTAAACCAAAATTTACTAGGTTTAGTAGATTCAAACCTCAAGTAAGTGAAAAAGTCAAGTGTTATTTCACAAAAAATAGGGTAATCCATATGCATATATTGTCCCCATCCACCTTTACTACACAATTTTAGCAACTTATCCTTCAACCCCATTTCTTATAATAAATCAAAATCCAAATATCGTGGTGTATGAATGGTTCTAGTTTTAGGAAGAGCATACTTGTCACCTTCCTCCTTGGAATAAATGGGAAAAGGGGCATCATAGTTAGCTATAATGTCTACAGCATTTTGGCCTCCCACCTTAGCTTGGATGGGTTTGACAAATTTTCTGCAAAGGATCTTGGTTCTTAGAGACATAATGGCATGAAAACATACAAAAATCATAAAAGAAACATGATAAGTTTCAAAAAGGAACACATACAACCCCTAGAGAGAGAAACCTACCAAAAAAAGCAAAAACAACACAAATCTGCACAAAACTAAAGGTTTTGATGAAAAACCTAAGCAAACTTACAAGATTTGATAAAAACTTGGAAGAAAATGAGTAAAATCTCTTAAAGAAAGGTTGTGGGTGTTGAAAATGGAGAGAGGGGGCATAGGGAAGAGAGAAAAGATGTGTTCTAGGGTTTTTAAACAAAAAAAGGGGGTTAGGAGAGGTCTGCTACTTGACCTATGCAATCGTGTTGGTGTATGATCATGCCCCCTAGTGGCTGGAGGTTCTATCACCCTCTTGCTTAAGCATAAGGGTGACAGCATGAGGGTGATAGGGGATTTCACTTAAACTTGTCCTAATTCACTCCAAATGGCTCCGAAGTTGGTTCTAAGTCCCTCCAAACTTGCAAATTCAAATTTTAACATAAAAATACAATCAAACTTAAGAAAACAACACTCAAACTTAAGAAAAGACAAGATTAAAGTCAAAAACAACTTGAAAACCAAGTAATAACAACTTGACCAACCTAATAACTAACTATAACATGGTTCATTTAAGGTTATGGGCTTGACCAAAGTTCAATTTAATCAAGAAGAGTAAGGGAAAGGTAAGAAATCACTTCCCTTTTAGGACAGAGAGCTCCTCCAATGTAAAGCTTGCATCGATTTCCATTGACCTTAAAGGCTTCACCCTTGGTGTTCTTTAATTCTATTGCTCAATGGTCAAATACTTGAAGTACAATAAAAGGTCCACTCCACCTTAACTTGAGCTTTTCGGGAAATAAGCGAAGTCTTAAATTGTATAGAAATGCTAATTCCCAACTCTTAAACTCCTTCTTCTTGATGTGAGCATCATGCCACTTCTTAACTTTCTCCTTATACAACTTGCCATTTTCATAAGCATCAAATCTCAACTCTTCCAATTCATCAATTAGCAACCTCTTCTTGCCCGCAAGTTTCCAGTCCATGTTCAGTTTCTTTATTCCCCAATAAGCCTTGTGCTCTAACTCCAAGGGTAAATGGCAAGCCTTACCATACATAAGTTTATAAGGAGTAGTACCTATAGGTGTCTTAAAAGCTATCCTATATGACCAAAGTGTGTCATCCAACTTCAAAGCCCAATCTTTTCTTGAGGCGATCACTACCTTCTCTAAAATCTTCTTTAACTCTCGATTTACCACCTCCATTTGGCCACTAGTTTGTGGATGATATAGGGTAGCCACTCTATAGTGAACATTATACTTCCTAGAAAGAACTTCAAATGGCTTATTACAAAAATGACTCCCCCCGTCATTTATAATTACCATTAACACCTTAAATCAAGTGAATATCCTCTTGATGAAACATTGAACCACCTTACCATCATTTTTTAAAGTAGTCATAGCTTCAACCCACCTAGAAATATAATCTACTCTAACTAAGATATACTTGTTACCTAGGCAGGATGGGAATGGTGCCATGAAATCCAAACTCACACATCAAATATCTCCACCTCTATGATGTTTGAAAGTGGCATCTCATCCCTCTTTCGAGCATCTTTAAACATGGTTGGCCAATAGAATCCACCCTCTAAGACTCAAACAACTGTCTTATTTGTTCCATAGTGCCCTGCATAAATAAAACTATGACATTGCATTAACACTTATGGTGTCTCATCATCAGGGGCAAACTTGTGAATCACATTGTTAGCACAAATCTTATACAGTATAGGTTCAACCAAATTGTAATGAGAACATTAGAATAAGAAACGTTTCCTTTATTGATAAGAAAGATCAGAGGGAAGAACACCAGTTGAAAGATAATTTGCAATATCTACAAACCAAGGAAGAAAGGGGTTTTCTACCATCATTAAGGCTTCATTAGGGAAGCACTCCTTAATTCCCTCTTCTTCTTCTTTATGTTCCCTTTCAAGTCTTGATAGGTGGTTTACTACAACGTTTTCTTATCTTTAATCTCAACGTTGAACTCTTGGAGAAGAAGTACCCATCTAATAAGCCTAGCCTTGGCATCCTTCTTTGGAAAGAGATAACGCAACACCGCATAATCTATAAAGATAATAACATGTGAGCCTAAAAGAAAAGAGTAAAATTTCTCACACGCAAAGACTATCGGAAGCAACTACTTTTTCGTGAAGGTGTAGTTCAGTTGTGCACCTATCAAGGTCTTGCTCGTATAGTAGATAGCATGTAGTTTCTTCTCCTTCCACTGTTATGGTCACTTGCATCATATATAAGCTCGATAGGAAATGACCAATTTGGCGCTATCAAGATAGGTGCTATTGTGAGTGCCTTCTTTAACCTATTAAAGGCATCCAAGCAATCATTAGTAAACACAAAAGGCACATCTCTTACTAACAAATAGGTTAAGGGTTTACCAATAAAGGAAAAATCCTTCATGAATCATCTGTAGAACCTTGTATGACGAAAGAAAGCTCGGATGCCCTTAATATTGGTGGGAGGGGTTAACTTTTCCATCACTTCGATCTTTGCTCGATCCACTTCAATCCCTTTACATGAGATCTTATGGCCCAATACAATCCCCTTTTGGACCATAAAATGACACTTCTTCCATTTTAGAATCAGATGAGACTCCTCACATCGTTGAAGCACTATGTTTAAATTAAAAAAACAATCATCAAAAGAATCTCCAAAAACAGAGAAGTCATCCATAAATAGCTCCATGAAATTCTCGTTCATGTCTGAAAAAATGCTATCATGCACCTTTGGAATGTGACAGGTGCTTTGCATAACCCAGAAGGCATCCTCCAATAAGTGAAAGTCCCATAAGGATAAGTGAAAGTGGTTTTCTCTTGATCCTGTAGGTATATGACACTTGATTATGCCCTGAATATCCATCAGGAAAATAATAAAAATCATGGTCAACCACCCTCTCAATTATTTAATCCACAAAAGGTAAAGGAAAATGGTATTTCTTGGTGGACAAGTTAGGCTTCTTGTAACTAATACACACTCTTCAACTCGTGATGGTCCTAGTAGAAATCTGTTCACCTTTTTCATTTTCCATCACTATCATGCCTCCTTTCTTACGCACACACTAAATAGGACTCACCCACTCACTATCTAAAATAGGGTAAATAATCCCCGCTATACAACCTCTTGCATGTGTGGATTTAACCTTCTTTGTCTCTCCCTCACTATTTTGAATCCTTCCTCAAGGTTAATCCTATGCATCACCACATTGTGGATAATCCCCCTAATATCAGCAATTTACAATGCTGTGGCTTTCATCCACTTCCTAATAGTCTCTACCACTTTCTTTTCTTGCTCAAAATCCAATTAATTGGATATGATGCTAGGTAGGGTGTGGTCTTTACCTAAGAAAGTATACATCAAGTGAGAAGGTAAGGGTTTTAGGTTTAAGGTAGGTAGCTTAACAAGGGAGGGTGGTGTAAGGGTATCTGATCTCTCCAACTTCTATTGCTCACTTTCCTCACATAACTCTTCTTCATTCACACCTTCATCCATATTCACTTCAACAACTTTTGCAACCTTTTTTTCAACTTCCTTCAAACAATCATCTACAATATCAATCTTCATACATACAGTACCATCCATTAGTTTCTTTAGAGTTTTAGACATATTAAATTCAACCTGTTCATTGTCAATTCTTAAAATAAGATTCCTTTTATGCATGTCAACTAATTCCCTACTAGTATTTATAAAGAGCCTACCTAAGATCAAAGGAAAGTTCCTAACCTCTTCAAAATCTAACATAACAAAATCCACCAGAATGATCAATTTATGTACTTTTACTAATGCATCTTCAATAACTCCAAATAGCCTCTTGATGGATTGATCCGTAAGTTGAATGAGCATAGATATTGGCTTGGCGTCTCTTAAGCCCAGTTTCCTAAAAATAGATAAAGCCATCAAATTAATACTGGCACCTAAATCACATAAGCATTTAGCAAATTCAAAGTCACCAACAATACATGGAATTGTAAAACTACCCAGTTCTTGTAGTTTTAATGGCAAGGTGCTTGAAATGATTGAACTATAATTTTCGATCAGGGTCACCGTTTGATTGTTCTCCCAAGTGCGTTTGTGTGTGAGTATGTCCTTGAGAAACTTTGTATACTTGGGCATGCACTCCAATGTTTCCACTAATGACAAGTTAATCTGAAACTTCTTTAGCTTCTCTAGGAACTTAGAGAACTGAGTGTCTACCTGATGTTGTCTCACCTTTTTTGGATACTGAAGCTCAGGCTTGTAAGGTGGTGGTGGAACGTATGGGTTCTCTTCTTCTTGCTCTTCCCCCTTCTTCCCTTCTATCCCTTTGCCCTTCTCCCCTTTTTAACTCTCTTATTGCACACTTGGTTCTTCTAGTTGCTTACCACTTCTAAGTGTGATCATCTTGAGTTGGTCCTCTGCTTGGTAGGCTACCTATATTTCTAGAAGATAAAGGAGTAGCAAGTTGGCCTACTTGAACCTCTAAATAGTGTATGGATGAAGCATGGTTCTTTAAGATTAAATCCTGGCTTGTAAACGTTCATTTTTGGTACTCTAATTGGGTTACAAATTTAGAGTTCATCGCATCCATCATCCTATCCAACTTGCTCTACAAGGCTCCAAATTAATCTTGCTGAAATATTGGAGGTCCTGGAGGTCTTGCTAGGTCACCTGCATTATTAGCACTCTAAGAAAAATTTAGGAGATTTTTCCACCTTGGATTATAAGTGATGGAGTATGGATTGTTACCTCCTTGTTGTGGTTGGACCAAGTAATTTACCTGTTCTATACCACTTGCTCCTAACAAGAAGCACTTTGCTGTGCAATGGTTATCTTGACCACATAACTCACATTAGGTTTGTATAACTTTGACTTTGGATGAAGATGTTCCTTGCATATTGTGCAACTTCTGAGTGAGAGCAATAATATTGCAAGGCTGTAACAGAATCAATTGGAATCATGCCTTTTTTTCCTTTGTGCCTTGCCTAATCCTTTCATTTGACTATATGCAACTATTACTGGCCAACTCCTCCAAAAGATCATGAGTCACCTCAATGGTTTTCCTCATCAGAGACCCCCCAGCAGCTACATAATTCGCACCATTGTAGACTATCTAGAGTAACAACTCCTTTAGAAGGTTATGGTGTGGGAAAATTTGTTGTAATTCTTTGTACCTCTCCCAAGCTTCATATGAGGACTCCCTATCATTTTGGTGAAAGTTTGTAATCTCCTTAATGATTCGAGTAGTCTTTATCAAAGGGAAGTACTTAGTGAGGAAGGCTTAGGCTATTTTCTCCCATGTGGTAATCTGAGATGCACTGAATCAGTTATACCATACTTGGCTCGATCTCCTAAAGTTAATGGAAATAGTCTGAGCTGCACAACATCATCAGACATCCCTTCAAATCTAAAAATATCATATATCTTTAAGAAGTTTGTTAGGTGGGCATTGGGATCTTCTTATATAATTGAACATTATTCTGGAGTATGTTAAGGAGTGCAGGCTTGATTTCAAAATTGTTTGCTTGAATTGTAGGCCTTACAACTCCTTGTGGAGTAAATCCAGGCCTTATGAAATCCATCAATGTTTTCTCAGCCCCTTCTAGTTCTCCTTCTTCCACCATATTCCTTTGTAATGCCTCTTGGCGTTTAGCTCTTCTTAGCTCTCTTTTATGCCTTATGATGTCGGATAACTCTTTTTCACTACGCTCAGCAGATCTTCTTGTGCTCCTTTTGATGATGCACCTGCAAGTATATAAACGAAACAATATGCTAAACAAATCAGTCCCTAACAAACGATCGCAAAAACTTGTTCATTCGCAAACTAAACTATCATTTTTACGTTAAAAACTACAAGTGTATGATTCGTTACTTGTAGTTAAAAACATATATCGTCCCACAGAGAATGATGTTAGAAACCAATCAATTTAGGTTAAGCTTTGTTTAAGAAAATGATTTCAAAAGATTACAAACTGGAAATTAATTAAACTAGCAATGAACAACCAATTAAGGCAAAGTGTAGTAATTTGATAGCCAAGGTTTAAAATTAGGAGTTACTTTATCCCTTTTTTGCTTTCCTTTTGTGTTCTTGATCTAATTATGCTTGACCTAACATTTTCTAATGTTCTATTATCCTCTATCAAGGCATAATTAGCTAACCCTAATTGAATGGATTAGAATTAGTTATACTATCTCTAGACTCACCAACTTCTCCTAATCCTTCAACAAGATTTTAATCACTCTTATAGGTGATTTTAAGAAAACAACTAAGATCTCTCTTCAACTATTTGGAAAAACCTAAATAATTATTAGGTTATTTGGGAGCTAACTCTTATTACACTGCCCAACTCAAATACCCACAGGTACCCTCTCTATCTATTGTATGGGATAAGCATAATAATTATGACAAAAACATCTTTCATTGCATCCAAAACAATAAGATTTCCACAAATAGTTCAAGAAAATCTCCTTCAAGGTATTCAACTACTTATAATCAAGAACAATCCAACAAAATCCATATTTTTCACACTAAAAGTCATAAAGAGAAAACAATAAAAACAGGGTAAAGTTAAGAACTCCTTCTCTCCACTCCAAAAAGCTAGAAAAATTCTGAATCTTGATGTTGTCGCCACTTTTCCAAGGTAGATTATGCATTTCCCTTCTTTTTCTAGCCTCCAAAAGTGTCACTTTTTCTATTTTTGGTGTCTCTTCTGATGGATGGAGGCTAGGGGGTTTAGAGCCTTTATATATGTCAAAGGGAGGGTCAATCCACTTAAAATACCATGTTTAGTCTGATCTTAGCGAGTTCCACCTGTCACCCTCATGAGGGTGACACAGAGGTGGTCATCTGGTAGTTACACAATCGTGCATAAGCACGACATTGTTGTCTGACAGCTTTCTGTACTCTTTACTCTTTTGGCCATAATTTCTTCTCCAAACCTCCAATTGAGTTGAAATTTGAACTGCAAGCTCCTTACACATTTTCCTTCTTGTCCATTAGATTTGATTGTCATCTGAATTCTCTAATTTGCATAGTGGTGCCATTAAATCACCTGTACCACATCCACAACTGTAAATTTGATACCTGCACAATTCATCAACAAAATGCATCAAGCCATCCTACAAATAGGCTCCAAAACTACCCTCAAACACTAAATAATGTAAAGAAACAACTAAAAATTTCAAACATCAAGAAAAGATGTTAAAGATCAAATAAACTAGAGCTAAAACACACAAAGAAGCCCTAAAAACATATGAAAACACAATAGAAACATTACCTAAAAACACACTTATCACATTCAACGGATCTAAGTCTAGCATTCAACATTTAGTTGAGCACTCATTTCCCATATTCACATACAGGTAGATAGCACTTCCAATACATTCACGAATATTAAACTCCTTGGACAATCAATGTCTGGAATTATCAATATCATAATATCAATATTAGTTTAAAATACATATAAAGATTAATCAAGACAATTCAAATAGAAACACATATATAATTGAGATTATACATATAGGTTACTCACACTATGATCCATACGGCAATGTATGGATGTTGTTAGTCAATTTGTGCTTCTATATTATGCAATACACATATATTTACACATTACTAACTTGTTTAATTAAATGAGTACTTAGTCATACACATGTATATGTGTTGTGTTCAATGCATGCTCAATTGACTATCCTATGTATGTAAACTTATTCATAAGTCTTGCTCATTTATTCGTCATAGGTTATATATATCTTGTTTGCAATTAGGTTATGCCTTAGGTAAATTTGGTTACTCTTAATTCATCAATCATAAATTCACCAATCCGTTTCTACCATTATATTTGCAAAATTTCCCAATTCTCATTCAATCATGCCTATTCATTACCTATATCCTTTGAATCACATTTGCATTTATAAGGACATCTTTATATGATTAAAAACTCATACTTCTCAAATTCATATATATTGATATCAAACAATCCAATCCTCAAGTTATAACATCAATTATTAACCCAAACTCGTCAAACACTTAAGTAATTGATTTAACATTAAACTAAGTTCATTTTAAGCCCTAATCAAGCCTAAAAGCACCAATGTATAGTGTATTATCCTTATATGATTCAACTAGAACACAAAACACAAAATTTCGTCTTTGCCAAGCCTTTCCATGATCGTGAGAAGGAGCCATACAATTCCCATGATCGTGGGATAGGTGAACTAAAAATTTCACTTTCTTTTCTTTAAACTTTTCTTCCAAATTTTGACACCTTTATGATAGTTCATCAATTACACCTCAATTATAACTTAAAAATAATTCAAGAACAAAACCATACATCAAGAACAAAACCAATTCATTCATCAAGTTTAAAGCGCATCTCCAATCAATCATCATATATGTTATGCTCACATATATCACAATAAAGAAATCTAATACTTACTTATTTATCTCAAAATCTCTTCAATTAACAATCTAACAAGCCTCCCAAGAATTCAAACATACTCTAAGAATAAGATGGAATGAGAAGGATTTCTAGCCATAAGAGGAAGGCTACAAAATTTTGGCAAAAATTCAAAGTTTTTGGAGGTGGTGTGAGAGTGTCATTGGTGAAAGGAAGAAGACAAAAACATAAGATCAAAACATGAAAAAAGGTGGGCTTGTAAATGTGAGAGACGTGGGTGAGGTTGTGGTTGAAAATGGACACTTAGCATGACACTTGTGATGCTAAGAGCCATATTATATGTCTTAGTCTTACACTCCCAATTGTCACACCATAACCAATCCATTTGTCATTTAAATATTAGGCCGCATGTAATTCAAATATACCACCATTTATCACTCATGGACTCAAGCCATTTGTCACTTTATTATTAATGCGACATGTCACCATTTCATAGGCTCATTCAACTTAAATTCCCATGTAACATTTTGTTTTGACATTTTTCCTAGACTAGATGCACATTTCACCTAATCAATCACTCTATTGTAACAATAAATTCCCATTTCACCAATTATAATACATCAAACAAAATTCAAGTTGTAATAATCACATAATTACATCACAATCATTGAAGATCTTTCATACCCTCGGATGTCAAATGGGTTCTTATACTATTTTTAAAATATCTCTAAATCATGATTCATGTATAGATGCGAATATGGTGCATGAAAATGAAATGCACTTCATGAATTCTTATATGATATGACTCAATCTAACAATTAAATCCTTAAGTGTAGAAATGGGTTATTACACCTCCCAAGTGATGGACAAGTAGATCATGTTGAGAGCCTTCTCGTTCTCACTTAAAGATGCAACAAAAGATTGGTTGTTTGATTTATCAGCGGGAAGCATAAATACCTGGATGGAGATGAAGAGACTGTTCTTAGAGAAATATTTTTCGGCCTCAAAGATGATAAGTATTGGAAGGAGACATGTGGCTTCAAGCAGCATAATGGAGAATCTCTTTACGAGTATTAGGAGTAATTTAGGAAGTTATGTGTCAGTTTTCTGCACCAAAACATACTGGAGCAAATTCTCATCCAATATTTCTATGAATGACTATTACTGATAGAGAGGAGTATAGTTAATGCAGCAAGCGGTGGGGAATTTTGAGAGAAGACTCCCCTTGAGGCGAGGATCCTGCTTAAGCGGATGACCACTAACACATAAAAATTTAGCACTCATAATGATGTTTGACGAGTACATGAGGTAAGTATTTCATCTATTAAACATCGTTTAGATGAACTAACATATTTTGTGAGATAGATTGTAGTTGGACATGCACAAGTGAAAATATACGGAACATGCTCAAACATGAGCCAACTAACTGATAAGTGCCTAATATTACTAGGGGAAGTATAGAGTACGTGAATGCTGCAGGAGGGAACTTCTCGAACCAATATAACCCGTACTTATAGACTATAACCTAGGTTGGAAGGATCGCCCTAACATAAGTTATGGAGAGAACCACCAATAAAATTATTTCCAAAATTGGTCGTAAGGAGCACAACAACTTTAGCTAGGAGCACAATGAGCCCATTCTTCCAGTTCAAGTAATTTTATGGAAGAATTGATAAAAACACTAACTGCCAAAAATCTTAAATTTCAATAGAACTTGTAGCAGTAGTTGCAACAGTTCCAATTAGAAACAAAGTCAAGCATACAAAATTTGGAAAATCAAATGGGTCAGCTGTTAGTAAGGATAAACCATATCAAATCTTAAATTGGAGGAAAGTTGCCATCCTAACCTAAGGTGAGTCTGAAGAAGGTCAGCGCCATAACCTTAAGGAGTGGAAAGGAGATTGAGGGTCATAAGAGAACCCCACCAAGGATTACTAAGGAAAAGATCAAGAAGGAATGAGGAAAGGAAGAAAATTCGTCATCGAGTACAAAGGTAAATTTCAAAAGTCCCAATATTATTAAAACTTGCCTCCACCTTTTCTGAGAAGATTAACATGATTAAGCAAGGAGGAGAAGGACAAAGAGATATTGGAGACTTCGTAAAAGGTAGAAGTCAATATACCTTTGCTCGAGGCAATCAAGTAAGTACCAAGGTACATCAAATTCCTCAAAGAACTATGTACACATAAGAGGAAACTGAAGGGTAATGAGAAAGTTCTAATGGGTGAGAATGTGTCAGCGGTATTAAAAAAGAAGATGCCTCCAAAATGCCCAGATCCAGGTATGTTTATCATTCCTAATAAAATTGGTAATACTGTGATCAACAGAGCTATGTTTTATTTGGGCGCTTCTATTAATGTGATGCCTTGTTTGATTTATACTTCTTTAAATTTGGGTCTATTGAAAGAAACGAGTGTAATCATAAAATTTGCTAACAGCACTAATGCTTATCTTAATGGTGTGGTTGAGGATGTTATGGTGTAGGTGAATAAGTTAGTATTTCCTGCAAATTTCTATATTGTGGATATGAATGATGACACCTCATATAATCTGATACCTATCTTATTATGGAGACCATTTTTTAATATGACTTAAATTAAGATAGATGTTTGTGAGGGCACCCTCACAATCAAATTTGATAGGGAAGTGATTCATTTCAATAGTTTTGATGCCATAAAACATCCTCTTGATGATCATTGTGTTTTTTTGTTGATGTGATTGATCATTTGGTGAAAGAAATGTTTAAATTAAGTTATAGGGATCATTTGGAAACGGTTTTAACTAAGAATATGGAACTAGAAGCCAAAAATAATGTTTAGATGGGAGAAGAGCTTATAAATGACAGCCACCTTGGACTCATTGGAATGCTCTCCAAAAGGGTATGATTTGGCTTCTATACAACTACTTGAAGCTCATTAAAAGTTGTTACCTTCTAATGTGCAAGTACCAGAATTGGAATTGAAGGCACTCCCTACACATCTAAAGTATGCCTTTTTAAGAGATAAGTAGACTCTCCTCATTATCATTTTGACAGAGTTGAATTCAAATGAAGAGGAGGGGCTAGTTCGAATGCTGAGAGAGCATAAGAAGGCCATCAAGTGGACTATCGCAGATATCTAAGGAATAAATTCTTCCATTTGTATGCACCACATTTTGTTGGAGGAGGATCCAAAATTCACAAGGTAAGCTTAGCATAGGCTAAACCCTCCAATGATTGAAGTTGTGAAGGAGGCATTGAAGCTTCTCGATGCTGGGGTTATCTACCCGATTTTTGATAGTAAGTGGGTAAGTCCTGTCTAAGTGGTTCTAAAGAAGTCTGAAATCACCATTGTGAAAAACTAGGAAGGTGAGTTGGTCCCACCTGAGTGTAAACTGGGTGGCTAGTATGTATTGATTATAGAAAGTTAAATTCTACTACTTGTAAAGACCACTTTTCCCTTCCTTTTATTGATAAGATGCTTGAGAGATTGCATGGTTATGACTATTATTGCTTTTTAGATGGCTTTTCAGATTATCTTTAGATTCCGATCGCACCAAAAGATCAGGAGAAGATCATGTTTACATGCCCATTTAGTATGTTTGCCTATAGAAGGATGCCATTTGAATTATGTAATACACTTGCCACGTTCTAAAGATGTATGGTAAGCATTTTTTTCCGAATATGTTGAGAAGATTATCGAGGTATTCATGGATGATTTTAGTGTGTATGGATCATCTTTTGATGAATGTCTTGAGAATCGTACCATTATCTTGGAACAATGTACAGAAACTAAACTTGTGATAAACTGGAAAAAATGTCATTATATGGTGGATCAAGGTATAGTTTTAGGCCATGTGATCTCTGCTAAGGGTATTGAAGTAGACAAGTCGAAAGTTGATCTTATTTCTTCTTTACCCTACCCTCTATGGTAAGGGAAGTACGTTCTTTTCTTAAGCATGCAGGTTTTTATCAAAGGTTCATTAAGGACTTTTCGAAGATAGGTGCACCACTATGCAAGCTTCTTCAACAAGATGTCTCTTTGAGTTCAACGAGAAGTGCAAGGAAGCATTCAATAATCTTAAGGAGCTTCTGACATCCCCACCTATGATTCAACTACCAAATTGGAACCCCCTTCGAGATCATGTGGGATGCGAGCAATTGTGCAATAAGGGCAATTCTAGGACAAAGAGTGGGAAAAGCTTTGCTTGCTATCTACTATGCTTGAGAGACTCTAAACCCAGCTCAATTAAGTTATTTGAAAACTAAAAAAAGAACTATTTTGTGATTTTTCTTTGGAAAAATTTCGATCATATTTGCTTGGTGCTAAAGTGATTGTTTATTCTTACCATGCAGCTTTACGATACTTGCTCACAAAGAAAGGAGCAAATTCAAGGTTGATCATATAGATTCTCCTCCTTTAGGAATTTGACTTAGAGATCAAAGATAAGAAAGGGGTAGAAAACATGATGGTGGACTATCTCAGTCATTTGATAAAGGAAGAAGATGATACCGCTCAACAAGAAATGTTTCTGGATGAGCAATTATTTGTTTCCAGTGTAAAACCACCATGGTATGCAGACATTATCAACTTTTAGTTACTAATGAATTATATGTTGGTTTAATAAAGGCTCAAAGGGATAAGCTACAGAGTGAAGTGAAAAATTATATATGGGATGACTCGTATCTTTGGAGGTATTACACAAATCAAATTACTAAGAGATGTGCACCAGAAAATGAATCATCATCAATTTTAGCCTTCTACCTTTCATACTCTTACGGAGGACATTTTGGAGTGAAAAGAACAGCTTATAAAGTTTGGGAGAGCAACTTTTACGGCCCAACATTGTTCAAAGATGCATATACCTTCTGTAAGTTTTATGGTAGATGCCAACGATTAGGTAACCTATCCTGTAAGGATCAATTGCCACAAATTCCTTTGCTTTTCTGTGAAATTTTTGATGTTTGGGCATTGATTTTATGGGACTTTTCCCTCCATCTTTTAGATCTAATTATATATTGCTTGCGGTTGATTATGTTTCTAAATGGGTGGAAGCCAAAGCCATTAGGACTAACGATGCAAAGGTTGTTGAAGATTTTGTTAAGGATAATATTCTTTCTAAGTTTAGGATATTGAAAGCCACTATTATAATAGTGGAAGCCATTTATACAATAGGGTGATAGAAGTAATGTTCAAAAAATATCACATCATGCAAAAAGTTTCTATTGCCTACCATCCCCAAACCAATGGCAAATTGAAGTCTCAAATCAAGAAATCAAATTAATCTTGGAGAAAACTGTGCAACCCAATAGGAAGGGCTGGAGTGTAGGACTGGAAGATGTACTATAGGCCTACAGGATGGCTTACAAAAAACCAATTGGAAGGTCACCATATACGCTAGTATTTAGGAAGCCTTGTCATCTTTCGATGGGATTACAATATAAGGAATATTGGGCTATCAGAAGATGCAACATGAATTTGGATGATGCAAGAGTGCATATGAAGTTGCAACTTTAGGAGTTGGAAGAGATAAGGAATGAGTCATATCAAACTGTAGTGATATACAAGGAGAGGACGAAAGCATTTCATGATAAGATGATTTCGAGGAAAAGCTTTTTGGTAGGATAGAAAGTGTTACTATATCATTCCAAACTTAAACTCTTTCCAGGTAAGTTACATTCCTATTAGGTTGGTCTGTTTGTTATTGCTCATGTCTTTCCCTTCACTACAGTGGAGATATGGAGCCTCAAAACTAACAAGACATTCAAAGTGAATGATCATCACTTAAAGTAGTATTATGAGGGCTTCCAAATAAAGGATTTGGAGGTGTTGATAATGGAGGATGTGACTGGTGTCACTTGATGCATGCAACTAGAGGTCGAGCCAATGATGTTAAGCAAAGGCGCTGCTTAGGAGGCAACCCAACGAGAGTTAATTTCTATCTTTTACATTTTTTCATTTGCTATTTTTGTTAGCTACTCAATTTCTTACATTTGATTTTATGTTGACAACAATGTAAGTTGGAAGTGTGGGGGTAGGGTATATTAGTTTTTATGTATATTTTTGAGCTTAATTGTAACTTATGTGACTTCTTAGGTGGTATTTAAAATCAAACTAACAAAATTGAAAATTTTCTTTTTTATTTCTTTTAAGATTATTTAGTCATAATTAGAGTGCGAATTAATTAGTAAAATCCATAGAAAAATTCGGCATGTACTTTTACTTTTATGATTTTTAATGTGCATTATTCTCAAAAGAGCAGTGACTAGTAGTAAAAAAAACTAGTGAGGTTTTGAGTCGTATTAGACTGACACATCTATATCAATCTCACTGTTTTGTTTGTCATGTGTGAACTTCATGACATTTACATCCTTACTTTGCATTGATTTTTTGAACCATCCCACTATCACAGAGGATATATCCGAACATCCAGAGGACATTCAAGAACATAACTTATGAGAATGGCATGTTAGAGTAAACACATCAGCTTATCATGGAATTATAAAGAAATAAATATTTTAATTTCAACTCATCCTATTTCATTAACAAAACAGAATTTACAGTGTCATTTCATTACACACCAACCATATATTTATATAATAAAACCATTTGTGAGTTTACAGTTTGATACAAGTTCTACATGATATGAGCTACTAAACAAAAATATTCATCTAAACTCCTCATATGTCAGTTGACCAGATCTTTGAGTCATTGCTTGTTCCCAAAATGGACAATACTAGACTTCAACTAGATTGCCTTAGAAGCTAAGTCTCCTCTTAGTACCTGCAAAATCATCGTTGCAATTTTGATGAATTTTGCAAACTCAATGAGTGAACTATCATTGTTATGCTTACTCAAACAGAACATAAACATCTCATGTATAAACACAGTTCTTTTAATATAACACCTCATCCAAAATCAAATCCCATATATATTACCTTACTCATCATATTTCAACAAGCATCTTATAAACACAATTTAAAATTTATTTGCAATCAATCTAATGAACACATGTAAAGATATAGATGCAAATGCACATAAGACTCACTTACATTTTTATTTTGTTATGACCGAGTGCCTATTTAACTGTCCTATGTCTATTGTGAATATCAGACTCATTTTAGGTATGGTCCTGTACCTGTTGGAGATACTAAGCTCATTAATCGTTGAGCATATGGCTCTTTATGCACATTTTGGGTTTTCAACTATTTTCGTGTTGGTCACTTTAGTCATAACTCCTTTATCTAATCATGCATATTTATGTGATGGAGTACAACATTACATATAATATAATACCAATCACTTTCTTTTAATGTACATAGTCAGTTATCATAATCATCGAATCTAAGTCTGACTTTCAACATATAGTTGAGTACACATTTTCCTATTCACATACAATCAGCAAGAACTTTCAATACATTCCCAAATATCAAACTCATTAGACCAACAACGTCTAGAATATGATAATTATATAAGTAGCAATTCAGTAACTGAAATTTATACAAAAATAATTGAATTATAGTGAGGATCAATTGGTGCGAAAGGATAAGAAATGTTTGGAGGAGATTTTCTTAGAAGATGAACCAAAAATAAGACTCTTTCACTTGGTAATTTCGGTTCACCCTTGCATGAAAGGAGAGAGAGACTAAAAAACTTGCAAGAAGACTTTCTTACACTATCAAATTCGATTATGCATGTAATGGAAAAAGAGAGAGGCATCCAATGCATAACTTCTTTCATTAATCAACCATAAAGCAACCAATAAATGAGACTCTCTTCATTTATCTTTAAAATGGCTATATGAAAAGACCATAACCTAAAATTG
>JAOQMP010082964.1:0-17819 GCA_027563575.1 Erythroxylum pedicellare
AGTTCTGTGCGTCCTATTTGGTGATAGCATAGACCCTGGCCTGAGATTGCGGCTAGTTACTCCACACCTCAGTCCTGATACTGGGCCTTGCTGACTAAGTTCTACCTCTACCTCTGCCTCCCTATGCAGATCCGACAACTATACTCTGTTGAACCATTGTCTCAATCATTATTCCTACTCTAACTCCAGTTTGTCTTAAAGTCTCAGGACAATCTCTGATCTGATGTTCTACAGAGCCACAATGGAAATAAGCTCCCATTAACCTCTATCATCCACCACCATACTTCTTACCACAGTGCTCACAATCTGACAACTGTTGTGACTGGTTAGAGGGAACATGTCCTCTACCTCTGCCAATCTGAACAAATCCACTTCTTGGTCGAGACCTAGATTGTCTCGATCTAATATGGAATTGAAACGATCTGTTCTGATGGTTTTTGAAGTTTCTACCAGAATCAACCTGAGCTTCATCCTGCCTCTTCCTTTTGGACTCTTGTCTATACTCTCCCTGATCATCCTTCAATAGTTGCTCATTTCTCATCGAGGCCACTCAAAGTTCCGTAAAACTACCCAAATGAGAAATGGCTAGTCTCATTCTGATCTTCTTGTTCAACCCATACTCAAACCGTCTACATTTATCTTCCTTAGTTGGGATCAATATAGTTGCATGCCCTATTAACTCATTGAATTTTATCTCATACTCGACCACTATAAGCCTGCCTTGCTTCAGATCCAAAAATTCTTTCATCTTCCTATCTATATAAATCTTAGGCATATAATTCTCTTGAAATACCCTCATAAATTCTTCCTAAGTCAAATTACAAGGTCTGGTGGTACTGCTTGGAATAGTCTTCCACCACTGGTATGCTAGACCTTATAGTAGTGAGACTGCATAATCAAATCTTTCATCTGCTTTATAGTCCATCTGATTAAACACTCTTTCACTTCTCTCCAACCACCTTTCTGCCTCAGCAAGGTATGTACTTCCATAAAAGTCCACGACCCCCTGCTTTCACAGTTTATTGTATCTTCTTTCTTTCCTTTCTAGAATTCTTGAAACCATTTTAGCAAACTCAGGTATAGGAGACTCTATATTGGCTCCTCCAGACTCCATATTAGCTAACTCTCCAACTTGATTTCCTATGGTAGGTGACCTATAATAATAAAAAGTTGTGATCACTAACTGAGTCTCTTACGCAATTCTCTTTTATATCCCTATAGATTCCAAACCATGCTTTGATACAAAAAATGTAACATCCCACTACCATAAAGTATATACCTGAACATCCAGAGGACATTCAAGTACATATCCCATAATAATGGTATGTTAGAGCAAACATAAAACTCTTAAATGGCATCATGACGAATATATAATATTTAAAAAGTTCAACATTTTTTGAATGTAGTTATTAAATCTTACACTATATTTATTTAAAAAATATTTAAAATCCTCATAAAAAATATTTAAAATATTTACAACTTACAACTGTTTTGATGTCAGCTGACAGACCTTTGAGTCATAACTGTAACATCCCACTACCATAAAATATATGCCCGAACATCCAAAGACATTCAAGTACATATCCTATGATAATGGTATGTTATAGCAAAAACAAATCCAACTTACACATGACATCATCTAACTTAATTAAAAGTCATGAAAATTAAAAATCTTTCATTACATTCATTCACAAAAGCTTACACTATATCTTTACAAACTTTATATAAGTTCTAGACAAAAACTACAAAATACAAATTACAACTCTTCTGATGTCAACTGACAGACCTCTAAGCCATAACTATTCCAAAATGATCCTCTAATCCAGATTATGATACTAGGTCTCCTGTCTCGTAACTGAAAAGCCACATTGCAATTTTTGATGAGTTTTGAGAACTCAATAAGTGAACCATCATTGATGATTTCACCCAGGTCATATAGACAAATCACATATTTCACAAATATTTATTCAGAACATATATATTCCAGATACTCACATTAATATGGCATATCATATAATCACATAGTTCATACAGTCAAATAGTTCATATCAATTTATCATTCATTTCAGCTTTGCAAATCATTCAATGAATTTCAATCTTATATGAATGCTATATGTATGAGACTCACATTCGTTCTTATTGTTATGACCGAGTTCCTATCACATACTTATACAAATACTGGCCCATAAGGCTCAGTCAGAACAGAATCACGGAGCATAGCTCTATATGCAGAATCAGAAATCATAGAGCAAAGCTCTACGTACAAGCGCTTTTATAATAGTTACTCCGATCACAACGCCTTTATCTGAGTGTGCATTTTATGAAATGCATCAAATATAGGATATACCATGTATACTAATCACATGTGATGCACGGTTAGAAATCTCACATTCATCAGACCTACGTCTGGTATTCAACTTATGTTGAGAATTCAGATATCATTCAAAATTCAAATACACATAGAACACTTCTGATACATTCCCAAATATTAAACTCCTCGGCCTTTAAGTCTATAATCCATAAAAAATCACAAACATTTAATATTTGGAAATTAAACAAATACAATCAATCCTAGGAAAAACGTCTAGGTTGACTCACAGTACACTCTAATATGCTATTGCCTGGATGGTCCAGCAATGTCTGACTGGCATACAATATGCTCCCCTATATCATACAAAACACATTTAAAAATATCACATTTTTGCACAAATGTATAAATATTTCCTTATGCACATCTATGTATATCGAACTTATGCACAATGTATGTTCAATGACAAATCCAGGTATCTTATCAAATTCTTATCACCAAATCATTCAGATACCAAAGCCCTCATAAACAAATTACATTATAAGAAAAGTCACAGCCATGTACACAAAACTCACAGCTGTGCAATCCAAATTAATTTAGTTATGGGTGTGAGAACTTAACTCACACCAATGCATGTCCAAAGATCACGGGTGTGAGATCTTAACTCATGCCCATGCATATCAAATGACCATTTTCAAATTTTTCTACCACCATACTTTCGGTCAACTTGCATCATCATTTTAATAATGTAAATGACACAATTAGCAATTCTTTCTGCCAATCAATTGTTCTCCAATTTCTTAACTTTCTAATGATACTAAATCATTCAATTTGATTCAGTATTTCCAAAGTTATACTCAATTTACTTTGGACTGTTCTTAAAACATAACTATACTCTATATTCAACTTCAAGTCAGATTTTGCAATTCTTAATGATAGAATTAAAATTTGATCTCTTCAGACAATTTGTAGCCCTATGGCTCTAGTTTATTTCAAATTAAGAATCATTCCATTTGAAAACCTATAGATCAAAATATACTCAAAATATGGAAGTATATTCAGTGAAATAATACCAGTTATCATGCTTCAACATAGTCAACATTTTCATCTTAAATTTATAAATCAATCCATTTAAGATGGCTATCACTTTTGGTAGAGATGAAGATCAATGTCTTATGAATCTATTGATAATCAAGTCATTTAGACATCAGGTGAAGAAGTTATAACAAAAATATCGAAGGATGTTCAGAAACATCACTTTCAAAAATCATTCCATTTGGAAATCCACAGATCAAGATATAATCAAAATATTGAAGTATGTTCAGTAAAATCATCCTAGATATCATATTCTATTACTCCTCAACAATTTCATCTTAAAATTTATCAACCAATCCGCTTCAAATGGATATAATTTTTTAGGGAGATGAAGAACAATGTTTTATGAGTCTTTAAGTCCGATTCCATTTGAATATCTGGAGAAGAAGTTATCGACAAAAGAAGGAAAGATGTTCAGTGTGCAACAGCTCTCAGGTGAACAATCGTGTTTGTGCACGATCGTGCACTAAACCAATTAAAAAATTACGTCATGGATGTGTAATATTTGTGCATGGCCGTGCACTCCAAATTAATTAAGTAATAGGCATGAAACCATCACTCATGTTTGTGCATGCAAATTAAAAAAAGTCACAGCTGTGCACCCTTAACACACGACTGTGCATACCCATTCAGATCTAGTCCCAATTTTATCATTCAATCTCTCTCAAGTGAATTCAGATGGCTAAGAATTTTAGTGGAGATTTAGAGCAATATATTTTGAGTCTAATGGTTCAAGAATCAACTCATTTGGAGGTCGCGAGAAGAAGTTATACCGAAAAGATCGAAGGATGTTCAGAAGACACTCTTCATTTAGAAAGCTTCAGGGACAAGATCGTGCAGAGTCATGATACTGAGTTTTCAATCCCTTCAGTGAAGTCACGATCATGATTCTCCAAACTCGTTAGCAATGTCATGATTGTGTAGAAGCACGATTGTGCATCCCTTCTTCTTCATAGAAACTGGAAAATTTCCCTCTCCTTTTTTTATTTTCTTTTCTAGATTTCAAACTCCTATCATATTCAACTAACACATATATCATCTATACTACTTCCCTTTCAGTATAACTCAACACAAATGGATCAAAATCCAAGATTCATATCCAATTCAAAAATTGACATATGCATGCATGTTTCCGTTTTTCTACACTTTTCTTTCTTTCATCTGATGCATTTCTTTTCACTTCATTTAACTCATCTATATATTAAGATCTCACCAAATCCTCATTCCTCATTATAAAACTCATTTTAGTTCATTTATATAAATACTCCACAAATTTACACATATTAACAGTGAAACCAACGTATAAGTATTTCTCAACAACAAAACAAAGTATCTGCATTTATCCATTCTCATGAATTTCTGCAGCATTTTCATTTTACTCCAATTATCACAAGTATTTCAGTCTAATTCATTCGTTAAGAAAATACCATTTGCAACATCATAAAGCTTAAAAATCAACTTACTTAAGTTAGCTAAATTCCCAACAATTCAGATTTTTATGAATGGATGAACATTGAGATTTTAACAAAAATCAAACTCTCTCTCTACGAACTGCAATTCTTACCCGATGTAAGATTCAATATCCAATTTCACAACAGAAATAGCTATGTATTTTCGGTGTGTGTGAAGAACAACTCAAGTGAAGAACACACAAGCTACAAAAATTTCCTTACTAAACACATAACTACGTGTATTACAAACTCACATTTGTCACCATGAATGTAAGCCACTTTTTAATATTTAATCAGTCCATATGTCGGACTAGAATTGGTTCAAATTTTAATATTTTTCTCCCAGCCTAAAAAACCCTAAAATTGTTTTAGAAATTTCCTAAATTAACCAAAAAATACTAATTATTATCACCTAATAAATTTTTAACACAAATAATTCATGATTCCTATTTATAAATCAAATTTACCTAGAAAATGTCAATGAATGCATGTAAAATCATATTAATGTGCAAAAATCAATATTCTCGTTTATATGTATGCCATATTTAGCTTAAGCATGATATGCATTTTCTAATGTCTTAGTAATTGCTCATTAACTACCGTAACATGGGTACCGGGATGTTGCATCTTTAATATTTTTTGGCTCGAATGAAGATGTGTAGCATAAGTATCCTATAAGTTCTTGATAATTAACCCTTTTTCTTTCTCTTGTTTTTCTTCTTTCACTAACATCTCCAATGACGATCTCTACTGGATGATTTCTTTAGATTCAAGATGGAGAATCTTGGTTTGAATTTGCTTCTCTCGAGTTTTGAGCATTTAAAGGAATAATCTCCGCTTCTAGTGTTTTGGTTGATTCATCATGTAAAGTAACTGAAAGTTTTTTAGTTTGCACACAGCAAAAACTAATTGCAGATCTAGGTAATTTCTTGTCTCGTTGCTTGTTTGAGTTGGTTCAGAGGGTCAGTTATGTTGATTTTCTTCTGCCATTTGGCCATTCATTAAAGATACATCATCTATCACAACATTGATGGACTCTAGCCCTTTCTTGGTTCTTTGATTATACACTCAGTAAGCTTTACTGAGAGTTGAATAGCCAATGAAAATTTCTTCATCACTTTTACTCTCAAAATTTTCAAGTTATTCCCGATTGCTAAGAATATAACACTTACTTCTAAAAACATGAAAGTAACTTACATCTGGTTTCTTTCCCTTCTAAATTTCATAGGATGTCTTGTTCAAGATGCTTCAAAGATACACTCTGTTACATATGTAGCATGCTGTATTAACTACTTCGGCTTAAAATCGCATAGACAATTTACTTCCATTCAACATAGATCTGTCCATTTCTTGAAGTGTTCTATTTTTCCTTTTGGCAACTCCATTTTGTTGTGGAGTTTTGGGTGCTGAAAATTCTTGTATGATGCCATACTCATCACAAAAGTCATTAAAGCTTGTATTGTTAAATTCCCTTCGGTGATCCAATCGAATTCTCAATATAGTCATATTTTTTAGATTCATGACTTACACACATAAGCTTCTAAAAGCCTTGAAAGCTTCTAATTTTTCTTTAAAAAATGATACCTAAGTATATCTCGAATAATCATCAACATAAGTTAGAAAATATCTCATTCCACCAATACTATTATGTTATGTTGGACCAACCAAATCCATATGAATTAATTCAAGTATGCGATATGAGGTAACATGTCTAACCTTTTTATGTGGCATTGTTATCTATTTTCCCATTTGGCACGCAATGCAAATTGATTTCCCTTCTTTGTTCACTTTGGCTAGACCTTTCATAGCTTCCAATTTTGTCAATTTGCTGATGAGATCAAAATTTACATGCCCAAGTCTTTGATGCCATAAATCAATGTTATTATCATGAGTGGATGATTTATAAGTGGTCATGACTTGCAACATGTAGCAATTGTCAGCTGATCGCTTGCCGCTCATAAAACATTCTCCTTGTTCAATTAGTACCCTGCATTCATCACTTGTAAATTTAACTAACAAACCATCATCACAAAGTTGACCTATACTTACCAAATTTTCTTTTAATCCATCAACATAAAGCACATTCTTGAGAGAAGACAAACCATCTACATATAATGTTCCTCTACTAATCACCAAAGCCTTCTTTCTATCTCCGAAGGTTACATGACCATCCATACAATCCTGATAATCAATTAAGTAATTCTTTTCCCCTGGTATGTGGCGTGAACATCTACTATCAAAGTACCAAACATGTTGCAAAGTTACCTTTATTGATGTAAGAACCACGAGACTTTACAATTCACTCTTTTTTACCCAAGTAAATTTTGGTACTGAGAGCTGATGTTGAAATTTTCGTGAAAGACATATAATTTTTCAACTTTGGCTTCTTTAAAATAGGATCTGCAGTAACTGATAACATCTTGGACTTATATGCCCAATAACTCCACAAAAATCACACGTGGGTACAAATTTTTAATTCTTTTTCGATGTTTCTACCTCTTGGATAGATCTAGACATATAATTTTTCTCCTCATTCACTTTAGAGTAGTCACCTTTATAGTCGATGTCTACAAGATCCCCTTTAACCTTACCAATTTCTATTAATTTTTCTAGCTTTTCTATACATCCAATCAAAATTCTCAATCCCTTTTCAATACTTACCAATTTCATTCTAGCTCCACCAAGCTCATCTGATGTCAACATCAATTTATTTTCTAACTCTTGAATGGCGTTTTTCATGGAGAGATTCTCTTCCTTCAATCTTTCATTCTTTCTACACGTTTTCACCCATTTTCATCCATAGTGTAATCCTCGTAAATATTCCCTTTTTTATCATGTAGGCCACTTCCATTACTGTCATAATCTGATATTAGGTCTTAGGCTGAGTTATTTTTGGAAATTTCCCCTTTTTTCGACTTCAGTTACTTCCTTCTCAATTATTATCAAGCAAGTAACTAGATGTTTGCTATATAAAGTAACTAGTGCAGCACCATTAGCGATTTCTTCTTCGCTATCATATTCAGTATCGGAATCATTCTCACTTCAGGTGTTAGTAAAGGAATTTTCTTTTCTCTTTTTCAAAGTATTAGCACATTTAGCTTGAATGTGTCCAAAACATTGAAATTTATGACATTGGAATCTCTTTACCTTCCTTTCACCCTTTTGTGTTTTGATTTGTTGTTTTAACTTATTACTCGATGAACTCCAACCATATTGTCTAAAGTCAGGTCTGTCCTTTTTCATTCTTTTAAGCCATTTATGAAAATTTCGTGTGTGTGGTACCAAGTCTTCATTTTCATCTGATTTATCTTTCGCTTCATTCACACTTTATCCAGTTTCCACTTGTAGTGCTAATCCTTTTCTTCTTTCTTGCTTACCTCTTAAAATATTCATTTCAAAATTTGTAAAAATTCCAATTACTTTTTTCAATGACAGATCGTTAATGTCATGGGCCTCTTCTATTGCTGCAATTTTAGAATAAATCTCGGAGGTAGTGATCTTAATGTTTTCTTAACTAGTTTCAAATTGGAATATTTCTTCCCCAGTGGATGTGCCTGATTTGTTATATCTTGCAATCTTTCATGAAATTCTCCAACAGTCTCATTTTCATCCATCTTCTATTCTTTAAAACCTCACAGCTAACATTTATAGTTTTGACACTATCACAGATTTAGACCTTTCATGAATAGTTTACAAAGCATTCCACGCTTCTTTAGCTGATTCATAAGCTTATGCTATTGAGAAGCGTCCCTCATCAACAACACTGAATATCACATACATTGCTTGTGAATTTCCAAGTGCACATTCTTCTCCAACCCTTTTACATTCAGATGGATCTTTTTAAATTGCCTCTTTTTAATCATTAGTAATCATCATATGCATACACCCATGTACTACCAAATGCCATGCTTTCATGCCCTGAGCTTAGATGACGACTTTCATTTGTGATTTCTATGCAGGATAGTTAGATCCATCCAATAGTGGTCGTCTGGTGATTGATGCACTGTAACATCCCATTTTTATATTAAGGGTTCGAACCCCGATTTCAATAATGGAGTAGAAAGACTAAAAATAAAATCTAAGTGTTAGATTTAGTGAAGGAAAATACATTAGAGAAGTGTACTGAGAATTTCTAGTATGGGAGTTTAGATGGTGGAGTAGAAAGTTATGATCCTTGTGAGTGGAGATATTCAGGAGTGTAAAGACGTATTGTCTGTAAAGACATATCGTCTGTAATGACGTCATTTCGTCTGTAAGGATGTATTATCTGTAAAGATGCATAGTTAGTAAAGATGTATCGTCTGTAAAGATGTATCATCTGTGATGACGTCACATCGTCTGTGATGACATCACATAGTCGGTAGAGTTGTATCGTCTTAGGTTGACTTTTGCTTCATCTTAAGTTGACCATCCGAATCATCTGCTTTGCATTTGTCTACTTTGTCATTCATCTGCTTTTGTATCCGTATGCTTATTCCATTTGTCTGCTTTGTCATTCATCCGCTTCTTGCTTTGTTTGCTTTGGCATTCATCTGCTTTTGCTTTGTTTGCTTGTTCGAATCGTCTGCTTTGTCATTCGTATGCTCTTCTGAATCGTCTGCTTCCCATTCATCTGCTCCTTGCATTCGTCTACTTTTCTAAATCGTCTACTTCCCATTTGTCTGCTCATAATGGGAGGATAGTGTAGCTGTTTCTTACTAATGGAAGCCACTTCCAAAACACCAAGGCAAAATTTGGAAAGCCACTAAAACAACCTTCAAAATTGGAAGTTATGTTGAGCTAATGGGAGATGAGTTATTAGAGAAAGACGGGGTAAATACCAATACAATGCTTGTTGTAACTATTAAGCATTTAATTCCACCCGAGAGTCTAAATAAAACAAGAACTGCTATCACTTCAGGTATAGATATAGTACCCTCCTCTGATCTTTCACTATATATAGATCCTTCAGTTAAGAACCCCTTATTACATGCACAATTCAAAACATAACTTTCTTATGAAACCAACAGCCTTAATGGCTCACCTAATTTATAGACCAGATTAGAATCTCTAACTGCTACTCATTATTCAACATGCCAATAAGATGATCAGGGGATTCAGGTTGGATTTGTGGAAGTAAACCAACCTTTTAAAACAGTTGGAAAGAAACGATCATACAAGGGTAAGAGTAAAGGCTCCTCTTATACAACCTTTTAATTATGTCCATCATCATATGGAATGTCAAGAGATTAAATTGCCCTACACAGCAAGTTGCTTTAAGGGATTTTATCAAGAGGGAAAGGCCTCTACTTGTAGGTTTACTCAAGCCAAAAATCAAAAAACAAACTTTTGCCAATTTGAATATATAGGGATTGGGTTAGTTATAGCTGTTAAACCATTTGCATCATGCTTTTGGAAGAATAATTATTAGCTATAAGAAAGATGAAGTTAAAGCAGTAATACTCTACTGTACAGATCAACTTATGCATCTCTATGTATCTTTTTTGTATGAACAATCTAACATCATAGTCTCACTTATTTATGCCAACAATTTTGGTTTCCAAAGATCTATGAACTGATTTAATCAATCTCAGTAGAGGGATCACCTTACCTTGGATGGTTTGTGGGGATTTTAACTCCACTCTTTATATGTCAGAGGCTAATGGGAATTGTAACTTACTCAATTATTCAGAGAATTTCAAACAATGCGTCGATAGATTGGGAGTGACAGGCCTAAGATACACCGGCCATAGGTTTGCATAGTCTAACAGGCAATCCTTTCATTGGTGCATCGAAAAGAAACTTGATATAGCTTTGGTTAATACCCCTCAGCTAACTACATTCCCTTACAGCTCTGCTACTTTGTAGGACCCCCTATTTTTTGATCATACTCCTATCAAAATTGAGCACCTATTTTGGAAATGTACTAGCTTCCATCACTTTTTTTTCAAAAATTATTTGGCTTATGATATAAGCTTCTCAGTTGCTTGTCGAAGAGGTATAGACCATATGTATCAAGGAACCAAATAATATACATATGTACGAATATTGAAGGCCATTAAGCATGAACTTAAAGTGTTACAATCTTCAAAGGGCTCCACTGATGAAATAGTATCTATTAAAATATATTTTATATATACTTTTAGTTTTGGCATTTTAAATTGGACATATAAGAAAATTAAAATTATTATATAGATTGATGACGATGGGTGGAGATTGTGTTTTAATAGAATTCCAAATCATGGGTGGAGATTGTGTTTTAATAGAAGTCATACACGTATACAAACAACAGATGTGGGAGTGTGTGGTATATGGGAGGTGTATGTCAATACGTCAATGGGCTGTTGCGTTTTAGTTATTGGAATATTATAAATTGTGTGGTCAAGATGGACATCTTTCTGACCTAATTGAGTTCACGTCATACACATGTTGCCTATATATTTGATTGATAGAAGTCTAATATAATGCATAAATTGAAGAAACCTAGAGGAGAGGTTGGGACAACTGTTAATGTGTGTGTGTATCATTGAAGTTATGGATATCACGTGTCTTTGAAGAATATTTGTTGGATGCGCATATGGAGATTTCAAGCTGAATATGGTATCTCAAGTTACTTATGGTTAAGGGAGTGTGAGCGTGTGTGGGACATTTGGCTGAAGGCGCAGTGGTTTTCTTATTGCAGTAACTAACGTGGAGGCTTAGTGATGTTGATTTATGTGTAAACATTCCACACGTCTTGATGTTATGATACAGTGAAGATCATCTTTGGTGAAGTGGGTATTGGCTATTAATTGAAGGAACATCGTGAATTATTTTTCTGTGAAGAAAGAGGAAGCTATGGTGGAGAGTTTCAGCTGGGTTATTTCAGGAAGATAAAAACCATAGAGAAGTCTTTCTTTTGTCTCAAGTATTTTGTTGTTTAATTTTCATTTGATTAAATACTTAGCTATTTTTATTTATTATCACTTTGAGTGAAAGTAGTTAGAAAAATCATCTGACGAGGTTAACATGAGTCGGTTGTGTTATAAGCTGTGAAAATCTTTCACGGGTAGTGAGGTTGAGAGATAGTTACAAAGATTGAGCGGTGTTGCTCTAGGTTGATCTTGTGTAATTCTATTGAACTAATGTGAAAGCTATTAATCTGGGTGAGGGCCCCGTAGATGTAGGCAGAGTGTGCCAAACTGCGTTACAAAATTTTTGGTGTTCTTATTATTTCGTTTTTGCTTAGTTTTATTTTGTTCATGCCAAAGAAATTTATGAAAGGTCTGAGGAATAATTAATCCCTTTTCAGTATTGAAGCTTAAGGTCGAGCTCTCTGCTATCTAGAATACCCTTACAACCTTACCAGACAATGCTGCACTTCTTATTAAGGAGAAACAGGTGCTCTTGAGTTATTTGGTTGCTATTAAGAATCATGAGTCATTTCTTTAGCAAAAAGCTAAGGTGAACTGGTTGAGGGATGGTGATAGAAACTCAAAATTTTTCTTCAACTCCATTCTTGCTAGGAGAAATAGAAACAGAATTAGCTCTGTTACAAGTGTTGCTTCAGACACAAACTAATATCCAAAATGAGGCTGTTAAGTATTTGGTAACCTTCTAGGTTCCTCGAGTACAATTTCAGTTTTTGCTGCAAATTTCTCACGGCTCAACTTGAAGCCGAGTAGTTTAGAGGATAGTGAAGCTTGAGGAGGTTATATTCCAAACAAATAGGAAAAAAGCACCGTTACGGTCTAAACAAAACAATATAAATTAAATTCTATCTAGACCAGTTAGAGGTAAGTGCATCATGTCGACAAGTAATATAAATCGGTAAGAACTGGATATCGTACCCAAGGGAAAAATTTCCAACACGTAAGACAATTAAATTAAACGATGAAAAATTAATCAGACGATCCAAAATTAGTTGATTTAAAAATAAAATAAAATAAAGTAAGCAAATTAAGAAAATATGAAAAATGCAAAGTATAAATTAAAATGACTAGATTTAATCAAATGACAAAAATCGGTTAAGGTATCAGATTTCAATTGGATTGGACACTAAAATAAAATTGTTACAGTGGATTGATTTAGGAAATACTTCACTGAAGCAAGTCAAACTCAATGTTCATGGTGTTCCCTTCTCTTTTAAATCCAAGTCACCCACTTGGTTCATAGATAATTCGAAATAAAAGGCGTTAAATACAAGAAGCCTAAAATTAAGTTCATTAATCCTAGGTATCCTCACATAAGATCCTAAGGTTGGTCCACACTTTAGTCTCAAGTATGTCGCTTGATTAGTTTTCCGACAAATTAAATCCCACTGGTTGTGGCATTCAATCATCTAAGGTCTTAATCTAGGTGATCAAACTAAGTTAAGACTAAATATGCATTCAATCAAGTAAAAATCAATACCACAAAAATTATCCTAATCCAATATCAATCTTAACTTTAACCGAAAAGAAAAACTTACTCACACATATTTATCAATATAACATAAATCATGGTCATAATATATGTTTGCATTGATTAAATCCACACAATTAAAATAAATACGGAATTTAAAAATAAGTTAAGAAAACAAATTAAAAACACCCCCTTTTTCCGCAGCTGTATTTTTTTGCGTCACTAGCTTCAACACATTTAATCTCCACTAACTGCTTCAATGTGGGAGTGTGCTTCTTTTATTGCCATTCCACCAGCTGCCACGTTATTTTTTTCTCCAACCAACCAGCTACTTCTTTTGCTTTAACGTGGCTACTCCGTGTGTCTCCACTAGGCTAATGTGTTGTCTATACCAGCTGCAACGTTGTTCTACTCCACTCCCTAGCTACTAAAGTTGTTCCTCTTCACCAGCTATTCACGTTCCTCCTCAAACCTTCTGCCTCCACGTCTTCTTTTGCACATTATTCTCTCCCAACTGTCCTACGTAGGGGTCTCCACCACTAACTACTTCTCTTCTGATTTGACAAATAAGGTTACTGGTCCACATTATTTACGCTGTCTTAGTTCACGCACTTTCCACTACCAGCTGCTTCCTTATTCACGCACAGCTCTTCCTCCACTGCAGCTACTTCGTTTCCTCTCCTTTTTCCACCAACTGCTTCCGTTCGTTCACGCACCAGCTGCTGCTTCTGTTCTCAAGCCACCAACTGCTATTTTCTTCATTCAAGGTTCACCATGCTGCAACGTTGTAAGTGGAGAGTCTCCTTAATGGTGGTGTAAAGTTGTTCTTCTTCAACTCATCAGCTCCACGTGTCTTTTGTTGTAATGTGAGTGATAACGTCTCTTTCTCTTGTGGTGTAACGTGAGTGATGGCTATATGATCAGTGAAGGATTGCTCCCCCAACTCCTCTCCCTGCCAACGTTATTATTTTTTCTTTCCAATGGAATCTCCACTCTCCTCTATTAACGCCACTTTTTCCAGCGCACACCTTCCACCAGCTCAACGTTTTTCTTCCCTTTTCCACCTTCTTACGTGAGTCTCCAGCAGCTGCTTCTTTATTTTCACACCACCAGCTTAAATTATTTCTCTAGCCCCCACGTTCTTCCTCTTCACAATCGGCCAGCTAACGTTATTTCCTAACTAGCAGTGGTAATTTTTCGTGAGTGATGATTGTAACTTGAGTAGTGGCGCTTGTTTTTGTGGACGTGTGGCAGGATATTGTATGTTCGGTGGTTCCCCCCCAAGTAGAGAGCTCTCCACGCAGCTTCTTCCCTTCTTTTTATTCTATCTACACCAGCTGTCTTCAACGTCTCTTTTGTCTTCACCACCAGTTTTTTTTCATCCACGCTACCTGTTGCTGCTTGATTCGTTTACGCCACTAGCCATAATTCTATTCTTTTTCACGCTGCCGCCTATTCCCTTATCTTTTTGTCTCATGATATTGACTAAACTCCAGCCCTCATTCACGCCTAAGCCTCCCCTTTTTTAGCTTTCCTGTTGTAGCCATCTTCTTTTGTCTTTTATGTATTGGAAGTCCATCCTCTCATGCTTGTTTTACCTACCACCAACTGCTACTTTCTACATGATTTAAGGAGAGTTGTTGCCATCATTCACGTACAGCTCTTTCTATCCTCACTCCTGCGCAGCTGTTTTCTTTTCTTACTTTGGGCTTTTAAATGTTTCAATTTTAATATGTGCCTAGAATTAAAACAAATAATTCTTAATTAGTGCAATTTAAACACAAATGGACAAAAGTTTAATAAATTATGTATCTAAATTTAATATAAAAATATCCATTACAATCTTTTTTCAGACCATCAACTAACGTGTCGCCTACTTACAATAACAAGATATTAGAATCAATATAACCAAACCTTTAAAAATATGCACAAAGGTTTGGATTAAGTATATTGTATCCAAGACTCATTATGAAAGAATCAAATCTCTTATTTAAATATTTTGACGTATGTTCAAAATTATATAGAGATTTGTTCAATCTTTTCCTTTTTCTCAAAATCTTTTGATTGAAGCACATAATTGTTTTCTTCAAGATCTCCATGAAGAAAAACAATTTTTACATCTAGATTGACTAATGTTTTTATTTCAAGTAATGTCTCCTCCTTTAACTTATACATATTTACACATTTAATTACCTTTAAAATATTATTGACAAGTTGTATTTTACATCTACGATGATCTTGTTATCCTAGAGAGAACAAATTCTTCTTTGAGCCCTTCATATGTCATAACTCATGAATAGTATAAATTGTACCATCATACATCTTCAACATGATGTTTCTAATACCACTAACCTTTTGAGGATAATCGCCATAATTGTACACAAACTCTCCTAAGATAGGCTAATAATGATGGAACCATTCTCTCTTAGAGGGTGATGCGAAAAGTAGGTTTTGAGTTGAAGAGCCATGCATCCAGTAATAACTTATTTCTTTGAATTATTATAGCTACTTTTTAACTAAGAGCACTGCTATAATCTGGAATACTTGCAAAATTTCCTTAAGGATTAAAATTTTTATTATTTAAATTCTAAAAATTCTTTTAAATTGACCTTTCTTATTACAATTGTAGCACTTAAACACTTATTGATTATGATCTATTATGATTTTGGCCCTTACTTGGGCAATGTTCTTTTAATCTCTCTCTTATCATTGGTAAGGCTTTAACTTGATGTGAGATGAATTGCCTATCTTCTTTATTTTTGCATTGACTTTCTTTCTCTAAAATTGTAGCTATAACTTCATTAAATACTAAGTAATATGTAAGAAGAATATTAGTTAATTTGATGATGAGTTGATCTTACGATCTTGAAGTAAAAGTTTGATAAATTCATGTAGCTCTATTTTGTAATCCAAAAAAGTGAGTTGAGAGAATAAAGTAGTCAAATTATTAATGTGCTCTATCACAAAAGTTAATTTTGATATTTGAAGAGTGTAAAGTTTTCTCCTAAGAAAAATTTTATCGTGGAGTGATTTCACCTTATATAGCTTTGTGAGATGATTTAATATCCCTTTTGTTGTTTTTTTTCTCCTCTATGCTTTACAAAACTTTGTCAACTAAAGCTAGATGAATATTTGCAATAACATTCACGTTCATTTCATTCTATGTGTCATTATTAATGATGTCCATCAGCCTTCTGCTAATGGCTGTAAAGCAATTATCTTTTGTAAAAATAACTTTTGTTTCAACTTTCACAATAAGAAATTAATCATGTTGAACTTCTTAATCTTCTATTTTGAGTTAAAAGAGAAAGCTCTCACTATTTCACATAAATAATAATTGTATATATGAAAAGTGCCTAATACTTTCAAAGAATGAATAATATCTAACTTATTTTTTGATATAAAGGATTCACTTATGGTGACAATCATAAAACATTCGACTAGACTCTAATACCAATTCTTGGAATGACTAGGTAAATATAGTAAGGTCATAGCTCAATTAAAATTAGAAGAAATAGGACTCACAAAATATTATTATAAGTAAAAAAAAGAGGAGTTACAATTCAAACAGTCTCTAACTATATCTTATAAATATTAATCTGTATCTTAGAATATATAAGTTTGGAATCATCACAAGTTCTACTCTTGAATGCTTGAATTTGTTTCTTGATACATGAAATAAGAAGATAGATGAGTATTATAGGTGAATCAAACTCATCATAATCACACATTTTAATTTGTTATAATTATCACATATTTTATTATTTACTTTTATACTATAGATTACTTATCATTATACAAATATTTTGTTAATAATATTTAAATTTTCTAATATAAATAATATCTATGAATATTGTAAATAATAATTAAAATCTAACAGTAGACTTATGCACACAAAATCTTATAGCCATTATATACTTATAAATAACTTATTTAGTTGTAGTTATACATATATATATACATTCCAAACTAGTATATATCTGTATCATGATTATATGACAAATGATAACTTTTAAATAATAAATATTGTCACGTTATAATGTTACTGCAGATTAAGTTTTTTAGCTACTACTGAAGTTTATTTCTAATAGCAATAAGTAACTTAACCTTAAAAGCAACTGCAAATCACATCCTTATAAATGATATAAATGAATAGCTACGTTGCATGCATGTGAAATTGGCTAGTACTCTTTCTTTTCCTTCTTCTAATATTGATAGCTCTATTCCAGTTTGACTGATTTTTTCATCTCAAAAGCAATTTGTTTCAGTGTACTTACATAATGCTCAATCATATTAAATTTCTATGGATCATTTAATAGTTGAAGCGGCTAATGCTGTATATGTGAATCAAAATTACCCTGACTCTTAACAGGCACCTAAACTCACGCATCAATGATTCTAATAGGAAAACAATAATGTTGAAGAAGTTTCATTCCAAACAGAAGATGGTTAAAAAGATACCGAGAGTATAAATTATTATATCCAGCTGCCATTCTTTCCCCCATAAATTTCCAGTCATGGCAAGCGAAGTCATTGCGATTTCACCAAATGTCAAAAGCATATTTGAGAAGACCTCAAATTCTGCGATAAAATAGGTCGAAAAG
>JAOQMP010083124.1:0-17788 GCA_027563575.1 Erythroxylum pedicellare
TCTCTCTCATATTTACCATTTTAGCCTGAACGTGAGTAACAAGATGTTACATCCTCACTATGTAAATCGTAATACAATGCTATTGGATTTCCTGTTCAATACATCCGATTACATCATTGGCTTTACTAGGAAATACTCATTTGCACAATCAAAATCTTCAAGCAACTTTATTCATTATCTCAACCTTATATTCACTTCTTTTAAACTCCATAATTACCTCATACTTTATTTACCTGAATACTTATATATATCCAAAATGTTTCTGTATATATAATATCTCAAAACTTTTAAAACAATCACTATTGCAACAAGTTCCAAATCATATATCAAAATTTAGCTCATGAGGCTTTAATTGTCCCTATGTACACAAAATCACTTTATAATATTGCAACAGATTGCATCTTCATCTTTGATGTGAAACTTCATTATATATTGCGAAATCCCTAAATCTAATTGGCATAATTCACATTAGGGTTATAGTTCCTCAAAATTCTTTTTACATTCATCACTCACATGGTTTACACAATTTTCCTCAAACATTTTAGTCAAGGGATAAAATCAGTAAAAACTCTTTAATAACTTCTAGTAATGTCCAATTTCTAGTAAATTCTAGAAAATTTCATATCTCATGTATATATTCCTTATAGTTTTTCACTTTATCATTACCTCAACTTTCTTTGGGTCTCCCAATATGCTATGTTTAGATATTATACAATCCACATTTTATTTGATCAACCTAAGATTCACCCTCATTAAACTTGGCATATAATTGTTTCTACCTTCGTGATATGTAAGATTTCCTCTAGTATTCAATATGTTCTCTTCACTTTTCGAATACACTCAAAATACCATCTATGATTATAGTCACTAATTGATACAGTTTTGCTTGGATCACTTTAATCTTTAACACTATAATACTGTCAAGGGCATTGTTAACTCCAACAGATATGACCCAAAACTCCTTGTGCCCATGATTTGTTCTCGTAATTCTTTAAGTATCTAATTCTTCAATGAGGTAGTATTATCTCATGTTATTTTTAGTTTCCCAATTGACTTCTTCTCTTGAATGATTTTCTAAATTCATTCGATTTCCTCTGATTTCACATTGACTTATTCTAATGCCTACTCATTCACACTAGTTTCTGCACACATTTCGATTTATTTGAGATCTTAATTTCCTGTGTTGCTAACATATTCATCAGATCTAATTTGTATCTCTTATACTTAATGTCACCTCAAATTCAAGAATCCAATCACTTAGTTGGATACTTTACATCAACAAAATACATAAACTCTCAGTAACATATTCTACATCTTATGTTTGAGTCTCTGTTAGGATTAAGACTCCAATATCATTTCTTATTTATTATTTCATTGATCATTCTTAAGAATAAACTATCTGCTCCACTTAATCTAATTCGGTGAAATTCTTCTTCGAAAGAAGATTTCTTGTTTCTATCATCCATATTATTTATGTAACCTTTATCAGTCCATTGTTTCCATCATTACTTATCAAACATTCTTAGTATCTCAAGAAGTTCAATTTCTATTGTTTCTTACAAGGTCATAATGTTTTGGTTACCAAAACGTGATGAAGTAGTAGACATCATTATTGTCACATATGCTTAGGTGTGTATCATCAAGGTTATCCCATTCTATCCAGATTTATTTATGACGAATCACCAATTATCTTACAATAGTAATATTTTCATCTCAATTAATCCTATACAATATTTCTCTATTTATCTTTGCCACGATCGGGGTTTCCTCGCACTAACACATACTTACATCAATTGTACCCCAGTTTTCCTGAATTTACCTCTTCTAATGTTACATCATGTCATAATAATTCGACTACTATATTGGGTACATTAACTCTTTTCTTTTGATTCACCATCTTTTTCTTTATCTCATCTTCCTATTGTCATTTATTTCATCTCCTAGATGTATATCCTTAATCGATTCAGAATTATAGATGTATAATCATCATAAAATTGTAATCTCAATTTCTACTAACATATTCTTACGGTGGATCGTAACTCTTGTCACATTAATCAAACAACCACTCCGGTTCCAATTTCATCTTCTTACGATCATAACAATTTCTGTTTTGGTTACAATCTAATTGTACACTTTAATTTCATCATTTCTACTTATCTCTCTAATTTCCTTAAACAATCCATGATAATAGATTCACATCTATATCACATTCTGGGATATATCACTATAGTACAATATTGATGTTGTAGTTAGTAATACCTCCACCAATACAAATACGTTGAATTATTATCTGACATATGTACCCATATACTATTTCTTATTTCTAATTATCCACAAACTTTTGTTTTCTTACATTTTGAAAAAGCATAACTTTTCTCACTAACTCTATCAACTCATCAATTAACATATGCTCATGCGTATGACTTATACACATGTAACTTAGACTAGGGATCAGTTGCTACTGCATGCTAAGACATATCTAAAATACATGTACCTTGACACATATTTCAGAAAATGCCCATGTAAGATACTAAATTTGGGCTCTAATACCAAATTATAGCACCCCGCTCTTGTAAGACATGTACCTGCCATCCTGAGTGATGTCTAAGTGCAAATCCCACAAGGGTGGCATGCTAGAACGATCAGACTTTTGAAAACTCAGTACAAAATTTTCATATTTACCAAACGGGTATGCGGAAATCAGAATCAAATTGGGCTTATACTTTTATTTCATAAAACTTGAAATCATAATAATTATTGCACTTTGATCAATCTCATTTGTAGAGCATTCCAAATTTCAAAAGTTATTACTTATCAAAATATTCTAATACACATTGTACAAAAATTACGGAAAACACCATTTGATACGAAAATAAGAAAGAAAATGCAAACGCAAATTGATCTCAACCTCTACCTCTTAATTAAATGCAGTGGCTATACTCCCGTTGGCCCAATAGGATAACTCTTCTGAGCTTGAAAAATATTGCAAATTTTGGGTGCTTTTTGTGAACTCATTGAGTGACCATCCTCGATGGCTCACTCCATCACATAACACATATCACATTCAGAAATCAATCAAACGATTTAAATCTTACATGCCATACGCATTTGCAGTGCTCATGAGACTCATTTTCGATTATTACTTTGTTGTGACTGAGTGTTTATAACTGACCCATCTCCATTGTGGATACCAAGCTCATTAATAATTATCCTGTATCCATTGGGGAAACTGGCCTCATTTTATATAGTGAGCCTTTAGCTCTTAATCACTTTCTGAGCTCTAGGCTCTTTTTCACATTCTGAGCTCTAGGCTCTTTTTCACATTCTGAGCTTTAAGCTTTTTTTCGGTGGCTACTCCGGTTACAACTGCCTTTGTCTTTCATGCATTCAAGTAATGAAATGCTTCAATCACATATAAGAAATTATTCACTTACACATATCCTCGATCCTTAGTTCGGCATTCAACATTAAAATTGAGAATCATTTTTTCTTTCATATGCAGACGTTTAACAATTAAATCATCTGTCACTTATTTCATCAAATTCACATACAAATAGCACTTCGATATCTTCACATTTAGCAAACTCCTCGAACATTCACCATCCGGAATCAATTCAATCACATTCACATCTCATTCATAATTACATAATTCATAATCAAAACAAACAATGAAGTAAGACCATCTAGGTCTACTCACATTACGCTCCAGATTAGCATTTGCTTCCAAGTTATAGACACATCTTAATGCGGACTTTTATCCTACACATCTAAATTATGCAATATACATATTACATACACACATTAATAACTTTGCACAATTATAAGCATTTATTTATGCACAAATGTATATATGGACTATGTAAAATGCATGCTTAATGACAATCCCAGGTATATTATCAAACTTCATATCTTATGCTCATTTCATTTCATAATTCAATCACTCATCATTTCCTTTCTAGCATTATTTGCTCTTATTATCAAATTCTCATCCATTTTAACTTGATACACTTTGCACCTCTTCTTTGAATCACAACTTCATTCATGTGAATATCTTTATTCCCAAACAAACTCATACCTTTGATACTTTGATATAAACAATTTATTCACTAATGTTATTCCAATATTACAAGATTACACATAATCCAAACTCTCCTTTCTTCTTATGAATTTCTCCAAATTTCCAAACCTTTGGGTCTATTTTCTATGATCAATTAGACAATACAAAAGAAGTAATTTTCCAACACTTTCTTTTAAAAAATGTTCTCCATTGTTTTACGTTTCTAATGACACCAAAATCATTCAATTTGGTTTAGTATTTTGAAAGTTATACTCTAAATATTTTTGGACTGTTCTCATTCTGTAACAATACATTATAATCAAATTCCATCCAAAAATTGAAAGTCTTAAAGACTAAATCAAAATTCAATTTCTTTAGATAATTTGTACCCTATTTCTCTAGTTTACTCGAAATAAAAAATCATTCCATTCGGATAACTACAGAACATGATATTGTTAAAATACCAAAGTCTATTCAATGAAATCTTTCTGGTTATCACTTTCTAAAACAATCAACATTTTCAACTTAATCCAATAACCCCACTAAATAAATTGTCACAACCATGCAACATCAACTCACAGTTGTGCAAGAGTCACGGGCGTGCAACAAAAACTCATGCCCTTGCACACCAGTGAAATTAAATTATAGCCGTGAGACTTCAATGCACGGCCGTGCACACCAATTCAGACCAGTCCCACATTTTTCACTCAATCTATCCCGAAAGAATTTAGATGGCTAAGATTTTTTGTGGGGATGTACATTAGTGCGTTACGAGTCCAATGCTTTAACTGCCATGCCATTTGGAGGTTGGGAGAGCAAGATATGGCTAAAATGTTCAATTTTTTCCAGCTATAAAAGTCACGATCGTGTATGAGCACGATCACAATTTTTGACCCAATGTTCATGCGCAATCGCAAGTTTTCACTCAAAGTAGCGATTGTTCTTTCTAACATTAAAGGGAAGTCATGATTGTGTAGAAGCACGATCGCGATTCTCATTCTTACCAACTCTGCTATTTTCTTTTCTTCTCTTCTTCTTCTTTTCTTTCACTTAAACCATTTCTAACTTATTTAAACCTCCATTTTCGACTTCCATGCTACCCAATACATTCCAAAACTGATTAAAAAGAACAAGGAATTAACATCTAACATAAAAAATCAGAAATTCTCCACGTATGTCTTCATTTTACTGCAGTGTTTCACTATCATTTTTCTACACCTTAATTTTTTTGTATATTCTCCACTTTTAGTTCACCATTTCAACTCCAATTCAGACCAACACATTCACAAACAGATCAAAAACCATGATTAAACTCAACCACCAAAACAAAACCTCATTCTCGCATAACATCATTTTTTGTATTTCTTCACTATCATTTTTCTATATTTTCATTTTCTACATTCTCCTCATTTTCTTCCTCCAACTATCACTTAAATCATTCTTACTCATCTCCAGACATCATCACACACCTATCTCTTATCTCTAAAATTCATTCTTTTGTCCATCTCTAAAAATACTCAAAAACTCACTTATATAGTGAAAACGCAACATAACAGAGCATTTACTTGTTCTATTCTCCAAAATTTTCTTTACCTAATTATACATATTTTTCTAAGATCATTCAACTTCAAAAATCATTTCTACCACTTCTTAAAACATATCGCTCATCAAAACCGAAAAATCAACAAATCAAATTTTACTTCCAATTTTCACATCGAACATTAAAATTGTATGTTCTTCTCATGAATATGAAATAGTAACTAATTCACAAAATTTAATACATATATTCTTAACTCATAAAGACTTACTCAATACTTACTTATTAAATCTCCAACTTCGTCGAAATCTCAAGAAGCCCTAATCTCCATGCAACTTATGTAAATCATTGTGGAACTTGGGCGAGTTTCGGTTTTGCTTTAGGCAAAAAGGAAGAAAACCAAAGTTGGGAGTAGCAAAAGGATAGGTGAGAATAAGGTTTTTCTTTGGTGAAGATTTGATGAAAAACTTTGTGTAAAGGAGGTAACTTTGAAGAAGAAGGTACGAAGGAAGATGAAGACAAGAATAGTGACTTGTCTTTCAAAGTTAAGAAGACTTAACTTTAGAATTGGACACTTGTTCACTTATTAAGACCTTAGTTAATTTCCCAACTAACTAGTTCTTATTGAACTAGTTCCATTTACTCCTATCTTTCCATTACAATTATCACCAAAAATTTTCCAATAACCTCTTCTCACAAATTCTAAAGCCATCTTTAAATTTTCAAAAATCATTTTCAAAATTCTCTAATATCATTTGGTTTCTTATTTCTATTTTCCATTCACTAATTTACTCGCCAAACGACATTTTTCCTAGTATAATAATATTCAACCTTTTCGAAAATTATTCTTAAAATGCACCAAAATTCAAAATTAACAATTAAACACGCCAATTAAATTGTCAATGCTCATAAACTACAATTCTCAATAAAAATCACATTTCACATATATAAGTCAATTATACCTGGCAATTATCAATGAATGCATGTACAATCATTTTAATGTGTGCAAAAATTCATATTCACGTGCATGTATGCTAACAATATGCATGAGCATGAAAATGCATTTTTTAAAAATCTCTCATTGATCTCACATGTACCATATTTTTGGGTTCTAACTCTTAATATGAGAATGGGATGTTACATATTATCACTTATTTCATCAAATTCACATACAAGGAGCACTTTAATGTTCTTATATTTATCAAACTCCTTGGACATTCAATGAACGGCATCATCTCCATCACATTCACATAACTCATATCAGTAATAATTCAATGCAGAAAATTAAGACAGATAAACAATAAAATGAGACCATCTAGGTCGACTCACATTATGCTCCAGATTAGCATTAGCTTCCATGATCTAGAATCGTTTGGATGCGGATGTTTGTCCTACACAACAACATTATGCAATTCACACATTGCACACACATTACCACTTTGCACAATTATAAGTTTTTATTTAAGCACAAATGTGTATATGGACTATGTACAATGCATGCTCAATGACAATCCTGGGTATCTTTCCATTATTCTCATCACATAATCATTCATATATCAACACTCACATATGTATAATTTGTTCTTAGGGTTTGCACCTCCATAAAACAATTTGAATATAATTTCATAACTCATTTGATAATTCCAAATTTTTCTCCAAAATAGATTTTTGGGTCCATTTTGCATGGTCATTTTGACAAGGAAAATTAGTAATTTGGTAACACTTCCTTCTCCTTTTCTTAAGTTTCTAATGACACCAATTTCATTCAATTTAGTTCAATATTCCAAAGTTGTACTCAAAATACTTCGGACTATTCTTAAACTATAAAAATGCTCTGTACTAAACTTCAAGATAAATTTTGAAACTCTTAGAGACAGAATTGAAATTTGATTTCTTCAAACAATTTGTAGAAATATGTCTCTAGTTTAATATAAATCAAGAATAATCTCATTTGGATAACTAAAGATCAACATATAGCTAACATACTGAAGCATGTTCTGTGAAAACATTCCAGTTAAGAAATTCCAATAGGCTTCATCATTTTCATCCTAAATTTATCAATCAATCTATCCTGAATGAATTCATATGGACATAATTTTTAGTTCAGAGTAATATCAATGTGTTATGAGTTTTTTGGTTGAAATCTCATATCATTTGGAGGTCGGGAAAAGAAGTTATAGCCAAAAGAGTGAAGGATGTTCACTTCAGTCAACCTTCCAAAGCCTTCAAAGTCACGATCGTGCACAAGCACAATCGTGAGATTCTAGTTGATTTAGAAAAGTTAAGATCGTGCTTCTGCATGATCATGCTTTTCTAGATCTCCCATAAAAGTCATGATTGTGCTACTCCTTCTTCATCTGAACTACAGATTTCTTTTTCTCTTTTTCCTCTCTTTTACTTAAACCAACATTTCTAACTTATATGCACCCTTATTTTCTCTATATTTCGACTCTCATTTCATCTCATCACATTCATAAGCAAATTAAAATATGTTATGACTCATAAACATCAAAAACAAAACATTCATACATGAATGCTCCTCCTAACTTCTGTACTTCTTCATTTTTCTGTATTTCTTCATTTTCTTTCCACCTTCACTCCACGTCTCTCTATCACCTTAATCCTTCCTATAGCACGACATCACTTTACTCTATATTTTCCTTAACTCTAGCTTCATTTTCAATCATCTCTAAATCTCCCAAAAGAATTTCATGTATACACAGTGAAAATACATATTTGTATATCACCAAAATAGAGCATATATCTATCATTTTTCATGGATTTTTCTACTCTCTCTTACACACGTTTTTAGTGGTTTTTCAAAATCCAACAATCATTTCAACACTATCTTATGAAATATTAATCATCAAAGATACAAAAACAACACATTATTATTTTCATCTAATCCACGATGTTCATGAAAAATGACCATTTTTCTCATGATCATGTAATGACAAATAAATCACCAAATTTGTTTCATATTTCTATCACTCATGAGAATTTATATATTGCTTATTAAAAATCCAAATTCTTCAAAACCTCATGAAACCATAATTTTTCATACAACCCATGTACATCATCTTGAAGGTGGATTGGGTTAGGTTTTCTTACGGCAAAAGAAAGAGATAACAAAATGGGAGTGGTACTAGATAGATGAAAGCAAGGTGTAACTTGGGTGAAGGTTTGGGAGAAAATCAGTGAAGAAGAAAAAGCTTGAAGAAGAAAACCATAAAGAAGAGATTAAGACAAGAACAGTAACTTGGTCTTTCTAATATAATCATATAATAAAACTTAAACTAAGTAAGTGACACTTGTCATTTATCTAACTTCTAATGCTTTAAGCTAGGTTCTTTTATTAAACTAGTCCAATTATCTCTAAATTTTCAATATCATTTTCTCACGAATTCTAAAGTCATCTATGAAATTATTCAATATCATATGACTCTTATTTCTATTTCCATTTATTAATTGCCTTGTCACCTGGCATTTTTCCTAGTCCAAAAATACTCATAATTTTCAAGATATTCTCATATTACACCGAAATTTCTAATTCAACAATTTATATTCAGCAATTTGTACTCTCCAAATCAGTTTTCAATACAAACAATTCACCATTCTCAACATATTCACATATATAATTCAATTATACCTAAAAATGTCAATAAAGGCATGTACAATCATTTTTATGTGCAAGAATTCAAATTCACAAGTGTGTATGCTAACATTATTTATGAGCATGAAATGCATTTTTCTAATCTCTTAATGATATCTCACATATACCATATTTTAGGGTTCTAACTATTAGTATAGAAATAGGATGTTATATTATTAGATACAGAGTGTAGCAATCATCTAAGTGGGAAGAAAGAATTATTTTCTGACTTAGATGAAAGCTTTCGAACCACTATTAAGCTTATTGACAATATAAAACTTGAAGTTTGGGGAAAAGTAAAGATTTCCATAAGATTGAAGGATGGATCTTTAAATTATATATATGATGTATTTTATACACCTGATATATGGCAAAAATATCTTAAGTGTGGGAGAGCTAGCTGAGAAAGGCTATGATATCTTTCAGCAGGGAAGCCACCATAATCCCCAGGCTCTTTGATATCTTTGGTGACACAACAATTAACAGCTAGTTGTACCTGGAAACCAAACAACATTTAATTCCCAGTGATTATTATGTTGAAATTGTCAGCAATATGCATATGAAATGAAAAGTCACATGGTTGTCACCACTTAAAGAGGCACGTATCCAACAAATAAGCCTCAATTAAATATGACCATATTACTTTAACATAAATACCTTTAATGCTATTGAGACATGATCATGAACAGCCAGCCTTCCTCCCAGAGTAACATAGTCTCTAATCCTAAAACAAGAAAAGGCAACTGAAATATATATGATATGGTAGCTTCCTTGTGATGTTATAGCCTAACATTAAAATGTGAATCATTAAATGATATACTGGGAAGACTTCAACCAAATGACAAGGTGGAAATATCATTTAAATGCTACATATGTTGTTGAGCCTACAATGCCAACTTGTCTATAAAGCATACAATTCATTCCAATAATTACATTAGGACCTATCTACAAAGCAAATCGAATATATAGTAAAGAAAATTAACTATCAATGCAAACAATGTCATAGACTGAAACCACTTGCACTAGCTTATCTAATTTTGAATAATCACCAATAATTATGTCTCTCTAACTACATCAACAAAAGATGGAAACCTAGTATTTAGCATGCATCACTTTGATTAAAAAAAAAGTACTAGCTACTTTGCTATGCAAGTGTGAGTGCTGAAATTGCAACACAACTACAGAGTATAGTTCCTCACGTACCCCTGTCAATACAAGTATTTTCTCTAATCTCCATATGGTTTCCTACCTTAGCATATAACATCTGTAACAGAATAATAAAACAATAAGATATTACAGTTCATGATCACAAATTGACCAACACATAAGTATTCATTTGATTGCTCTCTAACAAGGCATATAAGATGATTCAATCAAATTTAATTAAGGAAACTATCTTTTTATAGCTAATTTAATTAGCAAGATTTTTTACTGGGTTGTTTGATTTATTATCTTTCTATAGCAACGATGGTCCCAAAGAAACTAAAGAAGTAGCACTTAACAACACGACAATACTCAAAGTGCACAAAAACATATTAGTAAAAAGAAACATTCGTTGTAAATAGCACATCATTAACTACAAATGAATGATAATGGGGATAATTTAAATTGATATGCCATATGCCTGTACTTTTCTACATATTCTTTGTATAAACAACTTAATACATCCATGTTTCTGGTAACCAGAAACATATGCATGAAAGAAACAAAATCAAATGACCACTAAAACAAAAAATTCACCAACTTGAGGCTTCTTCACCATGTTTCCTTGTCCATCTATAAAAAATCCAAAACTTGCAAATGAAAAGCACAACAACCAACTTAAAGAAACACTAAATGCTTCGTTGTTTCAACTAAGATACGAAGCCCAATAAACCAAATAATGAAATGATGTGGATAAACATAAAAATGGAAAAATAGCAACATTGTAAACTTTTCTTACTGAAGCACAAGATGAAGGAGAAGTTGGGAGGACATGTGTACAAATTTGAAGTGAGGTGCGTGTAAGTAGTGAAGATTTATAAGCAAGAAAATGGTAACATTAAGAGACAAACCCCTTATTCATACATGTTATATGCCAATTTTCACGTGTATAGAAGTGATATAAGGCATTAAGCAAAAGGTAACTTCTTGAAACAGCTAGTTTTCATTTTACTAGAAATAGAAGACCAAAATTAAAATTCCAAGAGTCGTAAGGCATTGCCTATTCTAGTTGCATAAAAATAAATTAGGAGCAACAAGAACTCACTAATAAGATGTTATCTTGCTATATTATTTGATATTATCCCCTTTACTTTAGATTTATTTTGATGCTTAAAAGATAGAAATTAATGTTTGTTTTATTTTAGTAGATGAAAAGTGGAGATTTCATTGAATTGGGACTCTATTGACAATAATGAAAAATCTTAGATGAAGTGAAGAGATTGTTGTAGAGGATAAGGTTGATCACTTGAAGAGTTGGAGTTTAACTGGGAAACTTCCTCTTATCCCTATCATCTAGGAGTTTTATTTTGAATTCGTTTTAGATAGACATCCTTACAAGTTAGAATTAGATTAGGATTACATCAGAAAACCTTATAAAAGGGATGTTCCTTGTTAATGGACATTTTATATTGATTTTAGATACATAATTGTTAAACTCTTATCCATTTAATGTTTGAATTGCACTAAATTAAGAGTTATTTGTTTTAATTTTAGGCACATATTAGATTTGGACAATGAGAGAAAAAAGTCAAAAATTGGGAGCTCTTTACACCTAACAAAACACGACAGTTTGGCTTGGTAAAAATAATTAAAAAGGTATGAAGATAGCTAACTGGCAGTGGAGGAGATAAGCTTTTAAAAAGCTTAGAAGACTTAGGGAGCTGGAGATATATAAAATACAGAGAAGCTTTTAAAAGCTGGCAGAACAAATAGAGAGGAGTTGATGGGATTAAATAAAGAGAAACCAAGAAGGTGACGACAACAAGGAGTGATGGTGAAATGTGAGTGTGTTTATTTGACAAAAGAGGACAGCTAGAAAACGTTAAAGGGGGTGAAACAAAAAAAAGAAAATAAGTGGCGACAGTATAAGAGAGAAAAGAACAGAAAAAAAATAGAGTGTTGGGCGTGAAATGCTAGTGGCAAAAAGAGTGAAGAACAGCGTAGTGTGCATGAAAGTTGGACAAAAAATCCTCCTAAATTCAGGTAGAAAAAAGCAGCTATGGCACAATCAAAGGAAGGAGGTAGCCCCACTTAAAGCATATCATCTTCACTCACATTGCACCAGCACTTAACACACTCACTCACGAACACACTCCTCTCCACTCACATTACATACCAATCAACACTCTCCAAACACGCGTTGCAGCTAGTGGTATAGGAAATAATGTTGATCTGGTGGCAAGGAACGTGACAGCTAGTACATGAAAAAAAGGGATTATGCGTGAGCTGGTGGAGATAAATAATTGAAGATAGCTAGTGGAGAAAGCAGGAGCTGGAAGCAAAAATGTTAAACTAGTGGGGATGAAGACAACTAGTGGAGGCATCCATGTTGAAGCCTCTACGGTGAAAAAGCTAGTGGCATAAGAGAATAATGTCGAACAAGCTTGGGGAGATACAAAAACAAATGCAGCAACACCTGGTGGTAAAAGCAACAGACAAAGACTCATTGAAGCAACTGGTGGCGTGAATAACGCGAGCAGCTGTGGCAAGAGGTCAACAACAAGCAGCTGGTAGAGTGGACATTGGAGAGAAGAAACACGTTGCATCATCTGAAGAAAGAAAATGATAAAATAGCTGGTGGGAGAGAACGTTGAAGTTGGGACGTGAAGATAAAAACATAGTAGTGGTTTGTGTGTGGTGTGAGCATGTATGGACTAAGAACTATGCATTAAATTGTCATATCAAAAGGGGATATTTTTAATTTGTTTTCTTTTTTAATTCCTTATTTCTTTTAATTGTGTGGATTTAATCAATGCAACCACATATTATTACCATAATTTATGTTACATTGATGAATATGTGTGAGTAAGTTTTTTTTTGTTAAGGTTAAAATTGATATTAGATTAGGATAATTTTTGTGGTATTGATTTTTTCTTGATTGAATGCATATTTAGTCCTAATTTAGCTTGATGACCTAGATTAAGACCTTAGATGATTGAATGCCATAACCAATGGGATTTAATTTGTCGAAAAATTAATCAAGAGACATACTTGAGACTAAAGTGTGGACCAACCTTAATATCTTATGTGAGGATACTTAGGATTAACGAACTTAGTTTTAGGCTTCTTGTATTGAACACCTTTTATTTCAAATTATCTATGAACTAAGTGGGTGACTCAGATTTGGAAGAGAAGGGAACACCTATGAACATTGGGTTTGACTTGCTTAATTGAAGTATTTCCTAGATCAATCCACCTTTACAATTTTATTTTTAGTGTCCAATCTAATTAAAATCTAATGCTTTAACCGATTTCTGTCATTTGATTAAATCTAGTCGTTTTAATTCATACTTTGCATTTTTCATATTTCCTTGATTTTCTTACTTTAATTTATTTTATTTTTAGATCAATCAATTCTTGATCGTCCGAGTAATTTTTTATCGTTTAATTTAATTATCTTGGGTGTTGGAATTCTCTTAGGTATGATATCCAGTTCTTACCATTTTATATTACTTGTCGACAAGGTGTGCTTGCCTCTAATTGGTCTAGATAGAATTCAATTTATATTTTTTGTTTAGACCGTAACAAGTTTTTGGCTCCATTGTCGGGAAAAATTCCTTATTGTGAGTCATTAGATTAGATGGTATTAATTGTCTCAGATTTAATTCTTGCTTCGTTGTTTATTTGCGTATTTTAGTTGTTTGTTTGATTGTTTTACTTCAGGAGTGTTTTATTTTCCTTTCATAGATCTATTATTATTTTCTTTTTATTTGTTCCATTTTGTTTATACTCACTCGTGGTCAAAAGCCCTAGAATTTACAACAAGATACTGAGATTCAAAAAACTACTCGTAGGTTGCGTAAGGAAACCGTATTGGCTTGGAATACTAACACAGAAGAAAGGATTAGAGAAGAACAGTTTGTAGAGATGGAACAGCACGACGAGAGGTTGATGCCACATATTGGAGAGAGAAGGGAGTTGACAATGATGAATTTGACTATGGGGCACAACAATAGACCCATGCCTCCCATTATAAGGCTGACGATCACAGTTGCGAGTTTTGAGATTTCTTATAGCATTATATCCATGGTGAGAGCATCTCAAATTGGAGGATCCAAACACCCATTTGGAGACATTTCTGGATATTTGTGATTTGTTCAAGTAGAATGAAGTATCGGAAGATGCGGTGAGATTAAGGTTATTCCCATTTTCTTTAAAGGATAAGGCCAAAGCATGGTTGGCTAGTTCACAGTCGGGATCGATTACTACATGGGTTGAGATGATGAGATTATTTTTGCGAAAAATTTTCCCTCCGGCCAAGGTTGCAAAGATGAAGAATGAGATCACTTCCTTCACTCAATATGAAAATGGAAGTTTATATGAAGAGTGGGAGCGATTTCGGGATATGTTGGCATAATATCCTAGTCATGGGTTCTCTAAATGGTAGCAAGTTAATACTTTTTATACAAGAATGATGCCATCGACCAAGAGTACCATAGATGCTACCTCAAGAGGTAGTTTAATGAGGAAAGCGCTAAATCAGGCCTACAAATTGATTGATGACATGGCCACTAGCAGTTTTATTATCATACAAAAAGGCATCCCAAACGACCTATAGGAGCTCGTGTAGTCGACAATAAAGTGGCTTTATCAGCTCAGATGGATGTTTTAACGAAGAAGTTAGATAATTTGATGCACAGTGTGAGATGGGGAGCTAGCTTTTCATTAAGGAGTTGTGCTTTGTGCGAGCATTGTGGTGGAGATTCCCATGCATCGTCTGAGTGTCAAGTCAGGAATCCTTTTGCTCAAGATACGGAAGAGGCCCATTATGTGGGCAATTGTAACAGACAGAGAGGGTATTCATATTTTAATACCTACAACCTAGGGTGGAGGAATCATCCTAATTTCTCTTGGCGGAACAATCAGGTGGCACAACCATAATTGTCTAACGCTCAGAGACAGCCACCTCTATGTTTCAAGGCTCCTAATCTTGCACCAACAGAGAAATCTAATCTTAAAGAGATACTCTTTAAGTACATTTCCACTATCGAGGTTAGGATGCAGAAACAAGAATCTTCTATCAGACATTTGCAGAATCAGGTTAGCCAAATTGCAAGTTTGTTGAAGGAAAGACCTTCGGGTTTATTGCCTAGCACTATTGAGGCCAACCCAAGAGAACATGCAAAGGCAATCTTATTAAGGAGTGGTAGACAACTTGAAGAAGTTAAGGAGAAGCAGAAGGATAAAGAAGTGGAAAAAAGTGAAGAAAAAGAAAGTCGGGAGAGTGAAAAGGAGGCCAAGGAAGCACCAACTGAAAAGGAGGATCATCCAAGTTTATTTGCTAACCCCATCATACATCCGGTAAGGCCTCGGATTCCTTATCCTCAAAGGTTGAAAGGTATATAATTACATAAGCAATTTGGTCATTTTCTCGAGATATTTAAAAGGTTGCATATAAACATTCCTTTTGTTGAGGCCATAGCATAGATGTCTTCTTATGCTAAATTTTTAAAAGAAATTTTGTCTAATAAGAGGAGGCTTAAGGAGTATGCCACAGTGAAGTTAAATAAGGAGTGTTTGGCCATATTGTCGAGAAAGTTACCACCGAAGCTTAAGGATCCAGGGAATTTTACTATTCCTTGTGTTATTGGTGATTTACATATAGACAGGGCTTTAATGAATTTGGGTGTAAGCATTAACTTAATGCCTCTTTCTATTTTTAGGAAGTTAGTATTGGTAGAGCCCAAACCCACTACTATTTCGCTTCAGCTAGCAGATAAGTCAATCACTTATCCGAGGGGAATCACTGAGGATGTTAAACTAAATCACTTGTTAATACAGAAATCACGTATAATATGTAAAATACATAAGAAGGGGGTTGAATTGTGTAAAGTTTACAAAGATATTAATCTTTAGAAATTTCTTTACAAAATTAAGGTGACCACAACAATACTTTATTAAAATTGATGAGTAATGCAATCGCAAGAATTATTATCTACTCTTCTATCAACAAGAAATTAAAAGATAAAGGTTAGAGAATAGACGCCGCAATTTTATACTGGTTCACCCTTAACCTTGGGCTACTTCCAGTCCTCAAAGTTTGTTTGAGATTTCACTATACTCTTCAACTTTACAAGTATTCTTTCTACACTTGCAGAGCCTCTTCATGTCTCTCTCACAAAGTATTTTTTTATCTGCTTTCTTAGCCTCTCCAAGCTCTAGCCTTTCTTTCTCTCTCTAGGGAAGATATTTTTGAGCTTCACGTTGCAGATGTATTCACTCTCTTTCTTTCGCACTTTGAGTACAGAGTTTCTCTAAGTATTGTGCAATCAGATTTTCTTTCTTATAAAAACGTTATTTAGTTTACGACTAGAACTAGTATTTATAACCTAAGTCTTCAATTGTCTTATTGAGAAACTGCTTCCTAAATCTTTTACAAACCGTTATTAGTTGAGTCTTGTAACTAACTCCAACTAACTGACTGACTGACGTTCTAGAATAGTTTCCTTTTGTATCGTCTGGTACTATACTTATTCTGGTGTTGCTTCGTCTAGTATCTGGTTGATGTGTATCTTCTGGTGTTATGCTTCTTCTGGTGATGATGTGTATCTTTTGGTGATGACGTGTATCTTCTAGTGTTGACTACACATCTTCTGGTTTAACTTTCTATATCTTCTAGTGTTGACTATGCATCTTTTGGTTTGACTATGTATCACTTACATTTTTCTATGTGCTTAACAACCTTATCAAAAAAATTCACATCCTTCTAAGATTATTATTATTTTATTGTCATCAAAATTCATATAAGTGAAGTCTTCTTGACTTAACAATCTCCCCCTTTTTGATGATAACAAATAATCATACTTTTAGAAGATAACATAATATTTAGACGAATAATGTTAAGACAAATAATAATATTAGCAAAAACACAAGAAAATATTTTCACTTTTCTATTTTCTTCTTCTTTTCTGCTTCATTTCTTCTCTTCTCTTCTTTTCTTTTCTTTTCTCCCCATATTTGCTATTAATACAAAAGATAGCTCATCGTAGACGCTTCAGAATTTCAGAATACATATGTTGAATATCAGTGCAGATCATCTTGAGGTCTTATTCAATAGAAACACATAGAAGTGTTATTTCCTTATAAAGATCACCCACTGAATCACCCAGTTCATCAACCTTAATATGAATTTCCTCAATATCTTTTGCTAGACCTTCCTAAACTTCCTTCTCTTTGTGAGTAGCTTCACTCCAATTGATGAAATGCTTTAAGATTTCCGAATTAATAGTAGATCTTGTTGTATTTCACCAAATGGATGAAGATTTTCAACAACAGATGGTTCTGTAGGTAAAACGTCTAACTCTATGATTTTGATTGAGGGTAGTTTGAAGGTTTGTTT
>JAOQMP010083131.1:0-17788 GCA_027563575.1 Erythroxylum pedicellare
GAGATTAGTTCTTAATTTTTCTTTCAACCTATATCTTTTTTGGTTTACTTCATAAGCATTATTTCAAAGAGAAACTTCTATAGATATGTCTATAATCACCATAACATGATAATTGAAAGAGCTATTACCATAAGAGAAAGACCTTTAAGAGTATAAATTATATGCATTTTTAGGTTTAGTTAGAGGATGTGGGTTACATAATGCTTTCTTTTCGACATATGAGGCTTTATGAGTTCTCTTTATGTGATTTTGGAGATTAGCAAACAGTTTAGTATATGCTATGCTCTTTTAATGAAAATATGACCTATGTAATTTAAAGAAAATGTCATGCTTCTTTGTTTCTTATAAGGTCCATATTAAATGGGATTTGGAGTTCTCTTTATGTTATAGTAGAGCCTAATAAATGATTAGCATATGATATACTCTTTTCATGAAAATATGACCTATGGTGTTTTAGAGAAAATGTGATGCTTTTTGTTTCTCATAAGGATTGATATTAAATGGGAGCAAATATCATGCTTTATGCTTATAAAGAGACACATAATGATTGTGAGTTTGTTTCATACCATTCTAATGAGAAAGAGGCATATATGAATGAGAAGGAGGTTGTAAGTTCTTTTGAGGTTCCGTTGCATTAAAATTGTGCCTATTTTTCCTTAGTATTATACCCTATAGGTTTAGAATATGATCACATGAATTTCCTTTTGCTTGATACTTAGGGGATGATAGAAGGGCACGTATTTTTTTGTAAACATTTAAAAAATGCAATATGATTATGTGAAGATTCAGACACAGTCTTATCATATAATTCCTTGGCCTTTATAAAAGTACTTTAGGCATTCTTTAATGCAATTCCTTAAGTGAAAATAATTCCACACCTATCATTAAATTTGTTTTTAGCTAAAAAATAAACACTTGATATGCACAAAACCAATTCCATATCTCACGAGGGGTTTAAAAAATAAACATTTAATGTGTATGAAAAAATAGTTATGCAAAAAAACCCAAATAAAATTAATTGTTGTCTTTGTTCATAATAATGGTTTTGCATAATAATGTTTTTTGCTTAATAATGGTTATGATCTTGTAAAAAGATTATATGTTCTCTTTGTCCATATGTGATATTGCAAAAAATGGATATGATAAATTGAGGTTAATTGTTCTTTTTCAAACAAAGATCTAGGCTTTAAGGGCTTAAGCAATATTATAAGTTGTAGGATATGAAAACATTAATAGATGGAAAACAAAATATGCAATACACAACTTAAAACTCATGCATATATATACCTATGCTCAATTCAAAACTTATCAAAAACTAGCTAATTGTTTATTGTCTTTCTTACAGGCTATGTTCTGTGATGAAGAAAGTCAATAATTGTCCAACCTCATCCGTCTTCTTTATAGTTTGCGATTGTCCGTCTATCAAGGTAAGTCCTTCAATTAAGTATTAATTCAAATTTAGTATTAACATAAGAAATCAATTTAAACTTAGCATTAACATAAAAAAAAATTGACATGACAATTCTTTGCATAATAAATCCCTAGGATGGTATTTATGCTGGAAACCTATAATGCAGCTCCCATCAGGCTTATCGATGAAAAATTTCATGAGCCTAGGAGTCACAGAGAGAACTTGCTTTCTCGATTCATCTGGTCTAACAATGTCACGTACCATAATGCTTGTTTAAAATTAAACTTTGGAAATGAACTTATAGGTGATTAGTTTAAACTTAGTATTAACATAAGTAATTCATGTAATTGACATGACAATTCTTTTCATAATAAACCCCTAGGATGATATATAGGCTAGAAACTCGTGATTTAAATCCCATGAGACTTATCAGTAAAAGTTTCAACGAGCCTAAAAGTCACAGCGAGAACTTGCTTTCTCGATTTATCTGGTCTAACAATGCCACATACCATAGTTCTTGTTTAAAATCAAACTTTGGAAATGAACTTATAGGAAATTAATTCAAACTTAGTATTAACATAAGAAATTCACGTAATTAACATGACAATTCTTTGGATAATAAACTCTTAGGATACTATATAGGCTGGAAACTCGTGATACAACTCCTATGAGGCTTATCGGTGAAGAATTCCATGAGCCTAGGAGTTATAGCAAGAACATGCTTTCTCAATTCAACTAGTCTAATAATGCCATGTAACATAGTGTTTATTTAAAATCAAACTTTGGAAATGAACTTGTACATGATTAATTCAAACGTAGTATACTAAGTTATCGAATTCTATATTTTCTTAACAATTCACACGGGCATCTTCTATTTCATTGTTTTTTATTTAGTCCTTAAATGGTTGCTTAGTCATTTTTCCATTTATGTGGATGACATTCTTTATATCCAGTGATAGTTTTGAGAAAGTTGATGTTATCAAAGGTTTTTCTTCATACAACTGTCAACATTAAAGATTTGAGGCCATTAAAATTTTTTCTTGGCTTAGAGATTGCCCCATATAGTGTTGGAATTAATAGATGTAAGCAAAAAATGTCTTTTGATCTTTTTAAGGAAACTTATTTTATTTATTGTAAATGAATTTTCACTCTTTTAATTTTAATAAAAAAGTTAATAAAATAATTTGTAGGTGTTTTTTTCATTTCTTAACGTCACTTCTTACAAGATATTGGTTGGCAAATTGCTTTATTTGACTCATACTCACTTATATTGTCCATCAATTAATTCAATATATTGATAAGTCAAATACAATTCATTTGTAGGTTGCTTATAGGGTGTTTAACATATATTATGGATAATAAAGATCAAAGCCTTATCTTTCCTTGTAATTCTTCTATGAAGTTATAAGGTTCTTATGACTTAGAATATGGTGATTGTCTAATTAATAAGGTGGAATTGGTTGTCATTGAGTTTTGTAATTGTGAAGTCATATGGTTGGATTAGTTGGTTTCATTTTAGAGGGGAAATGGTCACAAACTTGTAAAAACTTAGTGGAAACAATGGATATAATGATGTGTAAAGTAAAGAATAAATATTCTGTAAGATCAATATGCATATTACCATAATAATTATTATATCTAACTATGAAATTACTTTTTAAATAATAGTTTTGCATAAATGAGTAATATTGATAGGTCTTGGATGTATAGACAATTAACAGTCGATGGTAAAAAGTGCAAACACATTTGTTTTCTTCCTATTGATGAAGTAAATCTCCATTTGCTAAGAAAAGGGTTTGTTTCAAATTATTTTGAGTGGACACGACATAGGGAGCCATTAATTTGTAGCACCTCAAGGGCTAATGAAGTAAACTCGTCAACAAAAGTGGACGGGTTTGGAGAGGGGACTGGATTTATAACAAATAATGTAGGTGCAACTGAAAATGCTTACATCTAGATGGTTTATGATGTAGCTAGTTATACCTTTCAGGAAAATATAGAAAATCTTGAAGAAGAACCAAACCTACATGCAAAATTTTTTTTAACTTACTAAAATCAGTTGACCAAGAATTATGGCCAAATTGTGAGACCATAACTCAATTATCTTCAATTGCTTGAATATTGAACATAAATTCCGTAGGGCATATTTGTGACCAAAGTTTTGATAAAATTCTTGCTTGGTATAATGAATCATTGCCTCCTAATCATACAATGGTTGATAATTTTTATAATATGAAGAAACTTATTAGGGGTCTTGCTTTGCCAGCTGAAAAACTTAATTAATGCAATTAGGATATATATTGTTTTGAGGAATTGATGTGAGATTACAAGAGTGCAAAAATTGTGGTCAATCTAAGTTCAAACCTAGAAAGCGTACTATGAAACAAAAATTAGTACCTTAGAAGCGGATGTATTATTTCTCACTAACTCTAAGACTTCAAAGACTATATGCTTTTGATGTTACTGCATCTCATATGAGATGGCATAATGAACATGAACAGGAAGATAGAATAATGATCCATTCGTAGGGATGCACTCGCATGGAAACATGTCAATAACATTCATTACAAGTATGCAGTTGAAAGTTGAAATGTTAGGCTAGGATTGTCAACAGATGGATTCCAACCTTTTGGTCAATCCGATCAACAATATTCACCATAAACAATCATAATTACTCCCTATAATTTTCCTCCATGGATGTGTATAAATAAGGAATATATATTCTTGACAGTCATTGTGCCAGGGCCTACAAATCTAAAGCTTAAAATTGATGTATTCTTATAACCATTGGTATCTAAATTGCATCATTTTTGGGAATTTGGTGTGAAGACATATGATATGTCTCTTAAACAAATTTTTTTGTTGAAAGCAGCTTTGATGTGAACTATTAGTGATTTCCTAATGTATGCTATATAGTCTTGATGGAGCATAGTAGGGAAATGGCTTGTCCTTACTGTGGCAATGATTCTAATGTGTTTTATCTTCCTAACGGGGTGAAAACATCTTGGTTTGATAACCACAAGAAATTTCTTCCTCCAGATCATCCATTTAGATGTAATAAACAAAAGTTCATTAAGATTAGGATGGTACAAACACCTCCTCCCCTCACAAAGCTAGAGAAGAGATATTGTTGGAGATTGATGAATTAGGGTTGCTGAAAGTTACAGAACTTGAACCTAAAGAAGCTAATAGAAGCATTAGTAAAAACTTTAGTTGGAGAAAATGAAGTATCTTTTGGGATTTTCCATATTGGAAAACTAATTTGATACATCATAATCTAGATGTGATGCATATCAAAAAATATATTTTTGACAAAGGGAGTATTAGTATAATAGGACAAATAATGAAATAATGAACCAATAATATTGTGATATGTGGCAGCTTATAGATGTGACAAATGGCTCACATGTATGGTGACATGTGGAGAGGTATTAGGCTTACACGTGGTCATGTTTATGATAAAAAGAAATTAATGTAGCTTTCATGCAAGTTCTCCACCGTAAACACCAACATCACCAAACTCTCTCTTTTTTGTGCATCCAACACTGAAGCAGTTGATTACTTATGTTTGTGTAATTAGCTTTTCTTTCTTACACCTTGCAAGTAAGCACTTCAATCCAAATCTTGTTTTGTTTCTTTTCATTTTTGTTATTCTCCATCCACCCAAAGGGGTATGGGTATCGTAAATGATTTTGTTTGATGATATTTGAGTGTGTGGAAATAGATACATGCATGAGTGGGGATAGGAAGAAGAAGTTTAAGTGATAATGAATGGGTTAGAAAAGATGTTGAAAGTGTGACGTATCAAATGAAAGAAAAGTACAGAATAAAAATATGAATATGCATGAACTGAAAGGGAAGTAGTACAGATGGTTTGTGCGTTAATTGAAGAAGATTAAAGTGAGAATCAAAATCTGGAAAAAAATACAGTAGAGAGAGAAGAAGAAGAAAGGAGAAAGTACAATCGTGCTTTAGCACGATCATGATTTCTTTAAAAAATAACAAAGTTATGATCATGCTTATGCATGACCATGACTTCGCAGGTGCAGTTACGATATCGCGATCATGCAGACGCACGATCGTGACCTTCAATGTTTTTCTGAAAGAGTTTGTTTCTAAACATCCTTTGGTATTTTTTTCTATATTTTCTTCTCTTGACATCCAAATGGCTTTATTCTTGAACCATTGGACTCAAAACACATTGAATTACATCTCCACCAAAAATGTTAGCCATCTGAAATCAATTTGGAGAGATTGAGTGATAAAACTAGGATGAGTTTTGAATGGGTATGCATGGCTGTGCGTTAAGGGTGCACGGCCGTGACTTTTCTTGATTGGTATGCATGAGTGTGCATGATGGTTGCACACCCATGAATTTAATAATTTGGAGTGCATGGATGTGCATTAATAATAATGCACATCCGTGACTCAATTTTGTTGGGTTAGTGCATGATCGTGCATAAACATGATCGTGCACGCGAGAGCTTTTGCATAATGAACATACTTCCATCTTTTTCCCTAGACATCCAAATGATGTGGAACTTGAACCAAGAGACTCATAAAACATTTTGCTACATCATCACCAAAAATTATAACCATCTAAAATGGATTGATTGTTGAATTTAAGATGAAATGATGAGGAGTACTGGAATATGATAACTAGGATGATTTCACTAAACATACTTCCATATTTTGACTATATTTTGATCAGGAGGTATTCAAATGGAATAATTCTTGATTTAAATTGAACTAGAGACATATGGATAAAAATTTTCTGAAGAGATCAAAATTTAATTATATCTCTAAGAATTCCAGAATCTAAGTTGAAGTTGAATACAGAGTACAGTTATAGTTCAAAGAACAGTCCAAAGTAAATTGAGCATAACTTTTGGACTACTTAATCAAAATGTATAATCCTAGTGTCATTAGAAACTTAAGACATTGGAGAACAACTTTCTTGTTCAAAATGATCATGCAAAGTTGACCTAAAAGCATGTTGTTAGAAAATTCTGAAATGATCAATTGGGTTACGAAATTAGTTCCACATTGTTTTATTGTGGTCCAAACCCTAAGTACAAATTATATTTATGAGGGTTTTCACATATGAAAGATATGGTGATAAGAATCACAATACTTGGGATTCTCATTGAACATGCATTGTGCATATTTTCTATACATAGATGTGCATAAAGGAATACGTATACATTTATGCAAAAGTGTGATATATGTCATTGTGTTTTGTATGATATTGCGGAGAGCATTGGACGCTAGTCAGACATTGTCGGACCATCCAAGCAATAGCATATTGTAGCGCACCGTGAGATAACCTAGATGATTTTCCTAAGATTGATTGAATTTTTTTAACTTCCAATTATTAATTGATTGTGACTTGTTTATGAATTCTGGACTTAAGGTTAGAGGAGTTTAATATTCGGGAATGTATTGGAAGTTTTCTAATTGCTGTGAAATTCTAAATGATATTTGCATTCTCAATGAAAGTTGAATGCCAGACTTAGGTCCGATGATTATGAGATTCTGACTGTGCATCATATGTGACTGTTGTACATGACATATTTTGTATTTGATGCATTTTATAAAATGCATGCTCAAATAAAGGCGTTATGGTCGGAGTAGCCAATATGAAAGCGCTTACACGTAGAACTTTGCTTTATGATTTCTGTTTCTACATATAGAACTATGCATCGTGATTTTGTTTTGACTGAGCCCAATGGGCCAATATCTATATACATTTGTGCAAGGCACTCAGTCATAACAATAATAACGAATCTGGAGTCTCATATGCATCTGCATTTGTATAAAGACCTATATGGTTCTGAATTCGCAATGATAACATGATGTGCCATGATAATATGAGTATTTGGATTATATATGTTCTGAATGAATATATGTGAAATATGTAATTTATGTATTTGTCTTGGGTAAGATCATCAATCATAGTTTACTCGTTGAGTTCACAAAACTTATAAAAAATTGCAACGTGGCTTTTCAGATTCAGAGGAGTTATCCAATTAGACCAATTGGAGTTCAACCACTACAAATGAGCATGAATTAGGGGTCGGGATCAGTTAGCAGCTGCATATGTCTTTAGTTAATTTGTATTAAGCAATGCATTACACAACTATTGTATTATGTACACGTGAATACTGAAATGTAATGACTCTTCTAATTGAAAATGTTTGTATTGAAATGGGTCCAAATGAAATATGGGTTGCTTAAGACATGTCTGATGCGTGAAAAGTTTGTAATGTGTGATTTCAATAGTCTTAACATACCATCCCTATAGAGTATATTCTTGAATATAATCGTTACATTCGGGAATATGCACTATAAGAGTGGTGTGTTACATTTTGGTATCAAAGCCTAGCTTTAGTGTCTTACATGGGATTTTTTTGAAATATGTGTCAAGTTACATGCATTTAGTCGTGTCAAGTTACATGCATTTAGTCATGTCAAGTAGGCAGTAGCAACTGATCCCAAGTCTGAGTTGCATGTATATGAGTCATATATATGAGCATTTGTCAAGAGTTTGAACTGTTGGAAGTAGTGGGAAGAATGATGATCTTTCTGAATGTGAGAAAATGAAAGTTTGTGGCTATATAGAAATGGGAAATAGTATATGGTTAGATATGATAAATAATGATTCAACGCATTCGTATTGATGGATGTATTATGGAATACGACATCAATACTATACTATGGTAATATATATCCTTGAATGTGATATAGGTGTGAATATATTATTGTGGATTGGTAGAGGAAAATAGAGAAATAAGTGGAAATGATGAGATTAAAGTGTACAAGCATAATGAAATGAAAAAAAATTTATTATGATCCTAAGAAGATGAACTTGGAACTGAACTGGTTGTTGATTAATGTGACAAGAGTTATGATCCACTATAAGAATATGTTAGTGAAATTAAGGTCAAAATTTCAAGATGATTATGTATCTATAATTTTGAATTGATAGTGAACATATGTATGTATGACGATATAATGGTAATTGGAAGAAGGGATAATGACAGTGATATATGTAAAAGTTGTCACGGTTAAGTTTATTTTGTTAGCACATATTTAATAATGGGATCACCTTGACAAGTGAGAGAATCGAGCACATAAGTATTATATGCGTAGAGATGATATAGGAAGCAATCTATGATATATGAATATTTGTTAGTCATAGTCCCCATAGTTCAAAGTCTAAGATGAATTAGAGTAATGCATGAAAGTGCTTATAGTGATTAATCAAGGATAAATTGAGCTTGTTAATGATGTTACTATGTGTGATGACTTCGAGGAAAAAGAAGAAGGGCATGATTGTGGCATAGTCCCCACAACTGAGGATAGGCGCAAAAAGAGAAGTGTTATCCTAAATTAAATGAGATTAAGGTATCCTGAGCATAATTTATTAATTAGTGAATTGTCTTAAATATATCTCTAGATAAGATGTAATGATTTTGATGGTATATACTAAGGTATAAGAGTAAATGGATTTGCTTAATGCTTCACTGAGCCTTATTATAAAAGATAGTCTGATCATATAAGTTATGACATAAATTGAACTTATTGAGATTATTATGAATAGTTGAAATTAATCTTTTTGAGATACTAAGAATGTCTGATAAGCAATGATGGGAATAGTTGATTGATAAGGATTAGATGAACATTATAGTTGATAGTAGCAAGAAATCTTCTTTGGAAGAAGAATTTTACCAAATAAGGTTACGTAGACCAGATGGTTTATTTTTAAGAATGAACGAAAATGGAATAAATTAAAAGTAAATATTGGAGTTTTATTCCTAGTGAAGACTCAAGCATAAGATGCAAAATATGCTATTGAGAGTGTATGCATTTTGTTTAATTTAAAGTATCCAACTATACGATTGGATTCTTGAATTTGAGGCGACACTCTTGCTAATGTGAGGAGAACTTAGGCCCACGTTACATTATATGCAAAAATGTTCAGGGGATATAAATTTGATTTGATGAATGTGTTACTAACACAGGAAGTTAATATTGTAAATAAATTGAAATGAGTGGAGAAACTAGTAAGAATGGTTCGACATTGCAATAAGTCAATGTGAAATCAGAGGAAATCAAATGAATGGAGAAAATCATTGAAGAAAATGATTCAATTGGGAAACCGAAAATAACATGAGATAATATTACCTCATTGAGGAATAAATTACCTAAGGAAATTTAGGTTATATCTATTGGAGTTAACAATGCCCCAACAGTATTATGGTATTGAAGATTAAAGTGATCCAAGCAAAATTGTATCAACTAGTGACTATGATCATAGATGATAAATGTGATAGGGACTATGAATGATTGATTAAATATGGGTGATACATTCTATTACATGAATGAATAATTAGATAATGAGAGTTGTGACCTCAGTAGCCATAAAAAATAAGCTTAAAGCTCATAATGCAATTAAGAGCCAAAGGATTGGTTTGTTAAATGAGCTCTGTATTCCCAACAGATAAGGGACAATCTCAATGACCCCGGTATTCACAATAGATACAGGATAATCTGGGCACTCGATCACAACAACGAAATAATGGAAAGTGTGTCACACGAGTATTGCATATACATTTAAATGTGTGTTTGACTAACTGAAATATATTATGGCATGTATTTAAATGAAAATGGGATATCTGAAGTAAGAGTTATGTGATGATACATGGCATAATGGGAGGCCCAAAGAAAATAGAGGTAATGATAAAGTGAGAAACTCCAAGGCATATATAAGAGGTCTGGAGTTCTCTAGACCTAGTTGTATATTGGATTCTACCAGGGATTGTGAAAGAGTTTTTACTGATCTTAGCCCTTTGAAAAAAATATTTGAGGAAAATGTGTAAATTGTATGACTGATGAATGTGAAAAGAATTTTGAGGAATTATAACATCTACATTAATTATATTGTTTGGATTTGGAGATTTTGTAATATACAACAATGTTTTGCATCAGAAATTAAGATGCAATTTGTTGCAACTTAATGAACTAATTTTGTATGCATAGAGACAATTAAAGTCTCATGAGTTGAATATTTGATACATGATTTGCAATTTATTGAAATAGCCATTGCTTTGAAAGTTTGGAGACACTGTATGTACAGTGAAACATTTCAGAATTATATAAATATACAGATCAATAAAGTTTAAGGTACTTAATGAGTTTGAAAGAATTTTATACGAGACTGAGACAATGGATAAAAGTATTGAAAGAATATGATTGTACAAATGAGTATTATCTTGGTAAAACTAGTGTACATATCCAATGCTTGAACAGAAAATTCAATAAAGGAATAGCATAAATTCAGATATTATGGTTACTAAATCTAGTGGAATGAAGAGCATAGAATATTGAGTTGAATTTTGGGCAAATCAAAGTACTATTAGCTAACTATTTTAAAATCAACTTCATATGAAAAGAATATTAGAGCCAAATTGACGATCCAGAACTTATGAATCTCATTGAGGAAAATGAAAATTGATAATTAATCCGATTTTGAGTTTGAATAGGAAAATAATACCTTGAGATTGTAATATGAAGTTTGTGTACATAATAAAGATGATTGAGTAAAAGATTGTTAGAGAAAGTATAAATAACAACTTATGTTATACATCTTAGTAGGAATACGACGAAATAATGTTTGAAGGCTATGGATGTAAAAACTAATGACTACATGTATTTTTTGCCAACATTTTTAACTATTGGAGATATGCTTAATGCTTATATTTTAGAGTTCCTAGAAATATGCGGTCAATGTTTAGTTTTAATTGATTTAAAGCATAACAATAAATATCACAGTGATATCATTAGAATATCATATGAGGTGTTATATGACATAAAGAGTCAATCGCCTTTATATTTGGATGAGTAAGGCCTAAAGATAGTTTAAGGCCAAAATTGATGGGAGATGTTGATGATAAGTGAAATTGATGTGTATTAGAAATTAAGTGACTCAAGAAAGACGGATGAATTAGGTGGAACAACACCGAAGATTTGGAATAAAGTGAGATAGATACATGAGTTAAGTGTATTAACTCTTAAAAGATGTGAATTATCAAGCAAAAGATGAATTGTTTATGAGAGTATCACCTTGCCAAAGTGTGCTCAGGTTAAAAAAAAAGTATAAGCTAAGCCCAACATAAGTTAATACACATGAAATTCTTGCAAGAATAGGACCATTAACATATGAGTTTGTAACACCAACAAAGATGTCTTAAATTCATAAAGTGTGATATGTGAGTATGCTAAAAAATATTGATATGATCTTCCTAAGATGTATTGTCAACACAGGAAATAAAAACTTGAGTAATATGAAATATATTGAGGAAATAGACAAGATAGTGTGATATCTTGATAAGTAATTGGAAAACCGATTGATTCCATTGACTATAGTCAAGTGGAAGAAATTATTTGAGTGATGAAGCTAAATGGGAAATGGTAGAGCATATGATGAAGGTAGAGCATATGATGAAACCATACCCTTGCCTTTTTGATCAAGTAGGTAAGAATTTCGAAGACAAAATTTCTTTAAGGAGGGGATAATTGTAACATCCTGTTACCCATGTCAAGGCAAGAATAGTGATGATGAGAAGTTACTAAGAAACTAGAAAATGCATATCATGCTTAAGCTAAATATGACATGCGCATACACGAGAATATTGACTTTGGCACATTAATATGATTGTACATGCATTCATTGATATTTTTCAGGTATAATTGAGTTATAATGTGATTAAAATTATGAATTGTGGATTTTATTGTCTTGAAAATGTAATTGGAGTGTATTAAATATGAATTGACAATTTTTTGTAATATTTCATAATTTTTGGAAAATTGGAGTATTAGTAGAATAAGAAAAATATTGGAAAAATGGACCAATAGTATTGTGACATGTGGCAACTTATAGATGTGACAAATGGCTCACATGCATGACAATATGTGGAGAGGTATTAGGCTTCCACGTGGTCTTGTTTATGATAAAAAGAAATTACTGTAGCTTTCATGCATGTTCTCCACCGTAAGCACCAACATCAGCAAGCTCTCTCTTTTTTATGCATCCTACACCGAAGCAGTTGATTACTTATGTTTATGAAATTGGCTTTTGTTTCTTACACCTTGTAAGTAAGAACTTCAATCTGAATCTTGCTTTGTTTCTTTTCATTTTTGTTATTCTCCATCCACCGAAAGGAATATGGGTATCGTGAATGATTTTGTTTGATGATGTTTGAGTGTGTGGAAATAGATACTGAGTGGGGATAGGAAGAAGAAGTTTAAATAATAATGAATGGGTTAGAAAAGATGATGAAAGTGTGAAAAGAAACACACCAGATGAAAGATAGAAAAGTGAAAAAAATGAATATACGTGAATATACGATTTTTAATATTGGATAAGAATCTTGGATTTTGATTCATTTATGTTGAGTTGAACTGAAAGGGAAGTAGCATAGATGGTTTATATGTTAATTGAAGAAGATTAAAGTGAGAATCAAAATCTGGAAAAAAAATACAGTAGATAGAGAAGAAGAAGAGATTCGGTGAAGAAGAAGAAGGGAGAAAGCATGACTGTGCATTAAGGGTGCATAGCCGTGACTTTTCTTGATTGGTATGCACAAGCGTGCATGATGGTTGCACGCCCATGGATTTAATAATTTGGAGTGCACCGCTGTGCACTAATGTTGCACAACCGTGACTCAATTTTGTTGGGTTAGTGCACGATCGTGCACAAACATGATCATGCACCCGAGAGCTTTTGCATACTGAACATCCTTCCATCTTTTGCCCATAACTTCTTCTCTAGACATCCAAATGATGTGAGACTTGAACCAAGAGACTCATAAACATTGTTATACATCTCAACCAAAAATTATAACCATATGAAATGGATTGATTGTTGAATTTAAGATGAAATGTTGAGGAGTACTAGAATATGATAACTGGGATGATTTCACTTAACATACTTCGATATTTTAACTATATTTTGATCAGTAGGTGTCCAAATGGAATGATTCTTAATTTAAATTGAACTATAGACGTATGGATACAAATTGTCTGAAGAGATCGAATTTTAATTCTATCTCTAAGAATTTCAGAATCTGACTTGAAGTTGAATACAGAGTATAGTTATCGTTCAGAGAATAGTCCAAAGTAAATTGAGCATAACGTTTGGAATACTGAATCAAATTGTATGATCTTGGTGGCATTAGAAACTTAAGACATTGGCAAACAACTTTCTAGAAGGATATGTTGCCTACTTATGACATTTACCTTATCAAAATGCATATAAAGTTGATTCGAAAGTATGTTGTTAGAAAAATCTAAAATGAATAATTGGGTAATGAAATTAGTTCCGCGTTGTTTTATTGTGGTCCAAACCCTAAGTATAAATTATATTTATGACAGTTTTGACATATGAAAGATACGGTGATAAGAATCATAATAAGATACCTAAGATTGTCATTGAACATGCATTGTGCATATTTTCTATACATAGATATGCATAAAGGAATACGTATACATTTATGCAAAAGTGTGATATATATCATTGTGTTTTGTATGATATAGAGGAGCGCATTGAACGCTAGTCAGACATTGCCGGACCATCCGACCAATAGCATATTGGAGCGTACCGTGAGACAACCTAGATGATTTTTCTAGGATTGATTGAATTTTTTTAACTTCCAATTATTAATTGATTGTGACTTGTTTTTGAATTCTGGACTTAAGGATAGACGAGTTTAATATTCGGGAATGTATTGGAAGTGCTCTGATTGTTGTGAAATTCTGAATGATATTTGTATTCTCAACGAAAGTTGAATACCGGACTTAGTTCTGATGACTATGAGATTCTGACTGTGCATTATATGTGATTGTTATATGGCATATTCTGTATTTGATGCATTTCATAAAATGCATGCTCAAATAAAGGCATTGTGACCGGAGTAGCCAGTATGAAAGTGTTTGCATATAGAGCTTTGCTCCGGGATTTCTTTTTCTGCATGTAGAGCTATGCTCCATGATTCTGTTCTGACTAAACCCAATGGGCCAGTATCTGTATACATATGTGAAGGCACTCGGTCATAACAATAATAACAAATATGGAGTCTCATATGCATCTGCATTTGTATAAAGACCTGTATGATTCTGAATTCACAATGATAACATAATGTGCCATGATAATGTGAGTATTTGGATTGTACATATTCTAAATGAATATGTGAAATATGTGATTTGGGTATTTTCCTTGGGTGAGATCATCAATGATGGTTCACTCATTGGGTTTGTAAAACTTATAAAAAATTACAACGTGGCTTTTTAAGTTCAAAAGAGTTATCTAATTAGACCAACTGGACTTCAGCTACTGCAAATGAGCATGAATTAAGGGATTAGTTAGCACCTGCATATGTCTTTAGTTAATTTGTAATGCATTACACAACTGTTGTATTATGTACACATGAATTCTGAAATGTAATGACTTTTCTTATTGAAAATGTTTGTATTGAAATGGGCCCAAATGAAATATGAGTTGCTTAAGATATATCTAATGCATGAAAAGTTTGTAATACATTATTTCGATAGTTTTAACGTACCATCCCTGTAGAGTATATTCTCGAATATCATCGTTATGTTCAGGAATATACCCTATGAGAGTGGTGTGTTACAAAAATAATATGAGCCTTTGATCATTTCGATGAGGACCAAGCAGAAACAGAAAGCAAGAGCTAATGCAGGAAGCTTGAGAGGGGCAAGAGATCAACGCAACTCCCTTATTTGATCTTTGTTTTCTTATTATGTTCCTTATCTATTGCATTGTTTCTTTGTTATTTTACTGGATTCATTATTCTATAGCTTAACCGACCCATACTGTGTTAGCTTTTGATAGTTTATTTCGATTATTTACTTGGTTTGATGCTTTAATACTTCTCTTATACTGATCAAGATAGGATTGAAGTATATAATGAATCATGTTATTTCCGTGATAGGCTAATCTCTTTTTCTTAAGGATTAATGTAGCTATTTTAGTCAAATATTCATGATTGAGGGACTAGGTTGTTGTCTTATATTGTTATAGTTTCTGAACTGAATGGATGTAATAGCATCATCAAACTTTACATCATTTTAATAGAGAAATTTAATATGGAACGAGAAACTATAGATTGTTAAGTTAGGAATTAGAAATATATTGACTTGAGTGGTAATTAGTAGTCGAGTTTCCATAATTAATTTGGATAATAACTTGTCAAATATGAAAGTTAGATTTAGTTTATTATTCAAGTTGATCTTAGAACCCAACTGTTAATTCTAGTAAGACAACTATCTAATCATTTCCCCTTAATCATGCATAGTATATTAAATTAGTGAAATTAATTCTCAAGAGTTTTCCGCTTCGATTAATCTATTCATTTTTGCTTTTGGTTGAATCAGTTTACTTTTCAGATTAATTTTGTAATTTTCTTTAAAGCCTTCACTCAATAAATCGGATAGAATGTTTAGGAATACATGTGTTTTTTAATTCAAGATTAATTTGAGTAGACTAATTTTACCTCAATGGGAGACGATCCTGGGTAATCAACTACAACTACCTTGTATACTTATGAGTAGGATAACCTAGGTATTTTTAGAACTTATTTAGGCACAACAGTAACCCTGCTACACCATCCACCATCCCTATATAGATAAAGATATCAAGAGTAAACGTTAAGGATGAAGGAAGCGACCTCCAACCTAAAACTAAGGGAGTTGATGGAAGAACTTACACCACAATTCTCAACAATTTGAATACCATAAGCTTATATTGAAGTTATAGGTTTAAATTTGAAAATGATATAAAATAGCTTATATATTAGGTTGGTTTCGTCTAAAATGTGCCTCAGAAATATCTCATCTAAGTTCAAGGAGAAGATAAATCTTGAGGGTTATATATGGAAGAATATCTCTCAAGCGACAAAGTATTTTTTATTATCATGTGCTTGAGGTACAAAAAATATATTCTTTAATCTTTTTTATTTTATCTAAATTTATACATTGATTAGATAAATATTGTAATTTATAAGTACTGATAGTATTTTTCTTTTTTTCCCAAAAAGAATCTTTTTGGGATTCAAAATTTGATGTTGTAATTTACAGACTTTTTTGGTTTAATGCACAAGAATGGTATACGACCTCCTTACATATCTAAAGAAATATAGACTTGTTGGTAGTAGTATTGAGCATCAACCGAGGCAATGCCTATGTTAGAGTGCAATTCTGTAAACAAACGTGGAGGACTGGAGGGAGAGAGTCTACTCGTACACACCGGAGGATTTATGACCCACTAAGACTATGCAGAGAAACTTGTAAGTATCTAAACTTTACACTTATATTTTGATTTTTGTACTTTGATGTATGAAATTTGATTTCAATGTAATTTAAAGTATGAAATTTAGAATGAAAATATATGTGTATTATAGATAATGATAATATTATAAATTTTTAGTGCCATTAATGGTCATGTTGTTCAATAAATTTTTTGTTCAATAAGGAAAAATATCATAAAAATAGAGAAAATTATGTCGAAATTTTTTTAAATTATGGTTCACTTATAACACTTTATTCTAATGTAAGAAAAGCCAATGGGTAGGAAGCCTACACTACGTCGACTCTTTTTACACACCCACACTAAGAAGCATGATGGTGTGACCTTCATCAACACCTGATGCAGAGAACTTAATGTATGTAAAATTTATACTTTAATATTAATTCTTAAAAATTCAATTAAGAACGTAAAACATTATAATGATAGGACCAAATATAAGTAAACACTCAACGATAGTCTTAACACTATGAAACTATTGATAAGAGTCAGGCATATCTTGATGTAGTGGATAGTAAGGACCACTATGAAAAGATCTTTGGCTTAGGTTCATTTATAAATACATACTATTCACAATCCTCCACGTCCACTACAACTGCATCTAGTAAGTGATCCGCATCTAATGAGAGAGTTGTTCAGCTTGAGAGCACAATAGAGAAGCTGATGGAGTACATAGACCAACTCCATCATGAGGTGGATGAGTTGAAGGAGAGGGGCAGTATGTAGCGCCCCCTTACCTCAGGATACGCTACGGGATGCCCAGAGGTCATTCCGGTGCTTATCCTACAATAAGGGCACGCTACGATCAAACACTACATTCACTTCATATGGCATCATACCAATATTCACTTAGGGAGTCATAAGAAAATCGCTATATATATATATATATATATTTAAACCACTCTTTCCTCATTTCCTTTCACAAAATCGATGATTACATTGTGTCTTTCACGTTTTCCTTATGCACATTATCAAAATCCTAATACAAAAGG
>JAOQMP010083146.1:0-17783 GCA_027563575.1 Erythroxylum pedicellare
CAAATAGAATACCGAACTTTTTGCACTTTTCATACTTAGCATTTTTACACCAGCATAGTTTTGAACATTTCTTTATTTCTTTTTGAGACATACACATTTTACTTACATACTCTACTCTCACACATATTTTGATACACCACACACTTGCATCCATTACATCTCGCCTTTTTATTTGACTTTGTATGCTTGCAAGTAATTTTTTATTTTATTTTCATTTTAATTGTCTTTGTGCATGCCCAAGAGAGTTAAACTTCTACCTTTCTACCCAGAAATTGAGAGATGTTTGAGAAAGATTAGAAAGGAGAGGAGAGAAAAAGGAAGAATTTCGTTAGTTGTCAGAGAAGAGTCTAGTCGGCAAAGTAGTGAGAGTGAGTCGATAAAAAGAATCCAAATAGCGAAAAACCCAGTTTTCCTGCAACACCCTAACTTTCATGCTAACCAACCTAGGAATGGCAATAATGGAGGAAATGGGGAACATGACTGAGTTGTGGTGAATAATGGGAATCAGAGAAGAAGAACCATTAGGGAGGCAACTATCTTTGATGTTAATTATGATCCATTTACTGCTGCTTGTCCTAATTTGACGTGAATTTTGAATTTAAAGGATTACTTATTAGCTCTCTTCCTAAATTTCATAGCTTGATAGGAGAGGATCCTTACATACATTTGTAATCTTTGTTCATGATCTGTTAGAGTGCGAAGCCGGTGGGAGCCTCACTTGATCAAGTGCTATGGAAGGTTTTTCACCTATCACTGTAGGGAAAAGCACAGGAGTGGTTTATGAGCTTCCCAAGGTATGTGACAAATGCCTACTATAGTTGGGCCAATTTGAGGAAAGCATTCTTGGAAAAATATTTTTCAGCCTCTAGAACTTCATCAATTAGGAAGGAGATCTATTCGACACGTCAGGATTATAATGAGTCACTTTATGACTATTGGAACTGCTTCCAAGATCTGTTGTCCAGATGCCTCCATCACCAGATACCTGAAGAGCAGTTAGTGCAATATTTTTATGATGGGTTGAAAAGTCAAGATAAGGGTATGCTAGATACGACATCAGGAGGTTCTTTGATTAACCTTACAGCTATGCATACATAGGATCTTATTAAGAAGATGGCCTTAAATCATCAACAGTACAATGTGAGAGAAACCAGAGGTATACATGAGTTGGGAGCTTCAACAGACCAATCTAAAAGAATGGAGAGCTTGGAATCTAAGGTTGACTCTTTAGAAAGTATAGTGACCTTACAGCTATCCTTCATCACTGTAGAACTGAAGAATATGAATGTACATCACCCGAAATCTTCTATGGACCTCATTGCCCCTAGTTGTGATACTTGTGGGTCGGTAATGCACATATTGAGTGTTTGCCCCGATAAGTATGAAGAGGTGTCTGCAGTGTATCAGGGTCAGACTAGTCAGAAATGGGATCCCTACTCCAACACTTATAATGAGGAATGGAAAGCAAATCCTAGGTTCAGCTGGAGGAATGAAGAAGGAAGGGGTTCAAACAGATTTCAACAAGGAGGAGGAACTGGTACTTTCACAAACCAGTACCCTAATTAACAGCAAGGCCTGATTGTCCCACCAAAGGAGGACACTAACCAACTTCTACATAACATGATGTCTTTGATGAACGAAGAAAGGACTTCAAACAATAACTAGTTCAATACGATAGCCAATCTCGTTCAATAAGACTCTTCAAAGAATGCTGCTCGGTTTAATGCTTTATAAAAGAGAATGGAGAAATGGGAGATGAAAGCTAAGAATATCAATTCCTATGTCACCCAATTGTCCAACAATATGTGTAAAAACCAAGTAAGAAGCAGTGGAACTATCCCCTCCAATACAGTTATGAACCCCAAGAGTTTGAATGCCATAACCCTCTGAAGAGGGAAACAAGTGATGTTTAGCAACGAAGATGAGGGAGAAGATGAAGAGGATATCAAGAGTGAAGAATTGCCTTCAATAAAAGAAAGAGTGAAGAAGTCAGAAAGTTCCAAGGATAGAGCACTTTTGACTGAAAAGGAGTCAAAGCACTGATGACCAAGAAAACAAATTTTGAAAGCCACCAAGAATCAAGCAAGCAAGGAAGCCAGGAAGCAACTAATAAAGAGGTAAGTATAAAAGGCCTTCCTTTTCTGAATTCTTAATCTCTTAGCAAAAGGAATGAATGGTTTTAAACATAAGAAAGATGTTATTGACTTGTTTGGAAAAGTAGAAGTCAACATCCCATTGCTTGATCTAGTGAAAAGGGTTCCTGCATATGCTAAATATCTTAAGGACTTGTGCACAAACAAAAGGAAGTTTAGATACAAGTCAGCTCTAATGTGTCCAAACTAATCAAACCCCAAATACCCGTCAAGTGCCAAAACCTTGGATCTTTCACCATTCCGTGCACAATAGGAAAAGTTACCATAGGAAGGGCCCTGTTAGATCTAGGGGTGGCAATCAATGTGATGCCTAAGTCTGTCTATACAGCATTAGGAGTTAAGAGTCTAAAGCCTACATCTGGAGTGTTACAAATAGAGGACATCTTGATCCAAGTAAAGGGTTTGTTTTTATCAGCTGATTTCTATGTACTTGACATGTCTTCTAAAGTTATGCAGGACAGTTCCTTGATTCTCAGTAGACCCTTCTTAAGGACTTCTAGTATCATGATTAGCATGAAAGAAGGTATAATCACCATGGAGGTAGGAGATCAACAGGTGAGTTTTAATATGTATGAAGCTATGAAACCTCCCAATGAGGATTATTCTCTTCTGGGTGTTAGGACCCCACCCTTGCAAGTCACTTGCCTGATGTCCTAAGTGACATCTGGACATGCATCCCACGAGGGTGGCATGCCCACACTAGTCAATCATAAAAAGAACTCATTTCTCCTATTTCTAAACAGATTTTGGGAAACCTCAAATTATAATTTCAATTGGAATTCTTCATAACATTTGTTCCCATTTGTCTTAAGTCTCTAATGACACCAAAATCATTCAATTTGATTCAAAAATCTGAAAGTTATAGCCCAAACATTTTCGGACTATTTTTGCACTAAAACAGTACATTATAGCCAACTTCACTACAAAAATTGAAAGTCCTAGGAACTGAATTAAACTTCAATTTCTTCAGATAATTTGTATCTCTATGTGTCTTGTTTATTTATAAACAATAATTATCTCATTTGGAGCTTTAAAGATCAAAATATCATAAAAATATTGAAGCATGTTCAGTAAAAATGTCTAGTTCATGTTCTTCCAATCGATATCCTCACTTTGATTCGATAAATATTTTTTGAATCAATACAAAAAGCTATAAATTTTTATGGAGAGATATATAAATGTGTTATGAATCCAATTCTTTAAAAATCAGGTCATTTAGAGGTCGGAAGACAAAGTTATGCTCAAAAGAGTGAGAGGTGTTCAGGTTTGGGAACACTAGCGAAAATGAAGAACTTACAGATGGTGGATAAAGAAAGGGGTAACTCTTGTTTAGTGAAATGGAGAAGATGTGATGTGTTTAATATATGGCTTTTTATAGTTTTGTACTAGAGGAAAGTGTTTATAAATGTAGTGAGAAGGAAACATTTTTATGGTTAGAGAAGAAAGGATACAAGTCACAACCATGCAACGATAGAAATTTAAACAACTTATCATATATTTTACAAAACATAATAAAAATAAAGATTAATAGGATAAAATGCGATACACTGTTCTCAACTTTATTCAAAAGTCCATGTAAGTGACGATTGGGATTTTCGTGTAATAGTTGATGAAAATGATAGAAAATAGCTCCATTATATACTTTACACAACATGATAATAACGAATGAAGGCTTAACAAGATATAATTCAACACATTTAATATATGTTGTCAACTCTATTAAGAAGTCGATTAAAATAAAACGATATAAACATGAATATCAAAGGTGTGACATGTTAAGTCACACCCGTGAGACTTTCTTACAGGAGTGATTTAATATGTCACGCCGGTGAGGTTTTTATGGAAATTTTTTATTTGAATATGTTTTTTTGTAATCTCCTTTATATCATATATCATCTGTAACAACAACATATGGAAAAACAACTATATTATATATTTTACATAAGATAATAACAAAGAATAAAGGATTAACATAACATAATGTGATACATGTAATTCCTCTTCTCAACTGTATTAAGCGCATATAATAACTAAATTTATAAAAAATTTAATAAACTGAACAACATACAATGAAGGGTAACAAAGAACTTACAGATGGTGGATAAACAAAGGGCAAGCTCTTGTTTACCGAAATAGAGAAGATGTAATGCCTTGAATATATGGCTTTTTATAGTTTGGAGCTGGAGGAACGTGCTTATAAATGTACTGAGAAGGAAACATTTGTATAGTTAGAGAAGAAAGGATATGGACGTGGTTTGATTGACAAATGTTAAAAAACAAATAATGATCTTGTCTCATCCTTTAATTAAACCTAATCTCTGGTTGGCAGCTACAAGATTATTTATAATAGGGTAGATTATTTATAATAGGGTTAAAAAATCATGAATAATATGGAGGGACTAAATTTATAGCGGAAAGTCAGATTGTCATTAAAAAAATTTTATTTCTCAAGAACCAACTAAAGATTAACCATTGCTAAATTTCTTACTTGTTTCAATGTAGATTGTTTGCTTTTATGTCCATGAAAGTGCCACATATAATAAATAATGAGTTAAAATATGCGAGGCTATAAAATGACACTATAATAAATTTTGCAATTAATTTTGAAATTGATTCTAAATTTAACATCAATCAAATTATGGTGTACCATAATAAATTTTGCATTTAATTTTGCAATTGATTCAATCAAAATCTAGTCGTTTGTAGGTAATACCTATATTTCATTTATGTATCTCATTTTCCATCATTTACTATTTCTTTATTTGCATGAATATATGATGTATAATGAAAATGTATAATAAAGTTTTAGTCGGTGATGATTAGGTTTATTAATTTGAACCTATTACTATTAATCTTTAGAGGGAAACAGGTATAGGTTGATACAAAATCTCATATTAAGTAAAAAATTGTTTGGCGCCATCATATTTTTCTTTAATTGACGACAATCGATCTAATTGCTTTATTAAATAAAGTTTAAAGTGACATGATTGAGAGTTGGAGTATTGCCAATTTTAAACACCTAAAGTGGAGAGATGATCAAACTTTTGCTATGTGAAGGTATTAATCATTTCATTTTAAAGTAACTTTAGCTGACTTAATTAACATCCGTCAATAAATAAAAGTGGACTTGTGTTTTAATGCCAATGGTGTACAGATGATGGAAGGTAATGATAATTTCAGTTAAAATTAAAATAAGTCACGGTTGTGACTTAGTTTATCACGGACCGTGAACCGTGAGTTAACTTATGATTGTGACTTCTTAAGTCATAATGGTGACTCAATTTAGTAATTTTTTGCAATATAGTATAATAAGTTATAAACATGATTAATTCTCTACAATATGCTTATAATAAATCATTAATTATACATTATAAATAAATAAAAATATACACTAATTTTAAGAACTATGTCACAATGGTGAATGGTGAGGTAGACAGTAATTCTTTGCAAATATACTTACGATAAATCATAAATTATAGATAATTAAAAATTATGTACTAATTTCAATAACTATGAAATTTTTATATATATTAAAGTATCAAAATAAACATTAATCAGTTGCATAATAATTTTTTACACATATAACACAGATGTTATGACAACTTTTAACATGTTAATTTGTCTAAGTTAAGTAACATAGTTAAGTATTTATCTACTAATAAGACTTATAATAAATCTTAAATTATACATTTTAAAAGAATTATGTAATAATTAGATATTAATCTAGAAAAATATGAATTTTTAATACAAAATAAAGGATCGTAATTATGTTTGGAGTTAGAAATATATTAATTTTTTGGAGCATTAAAAATTTTTCTTCTAACTAAGATAAGCATCACATGCTAATGGCCTTCTTTATGATTTTAAAATAATAATTATTTCCACAATGCAAAACTTAAAATTTGTTGTTTTGTTAATGTAAAAACAGGTCAATAATAAGTACATCGTCTTCTAGTACACAAAAGGGTTTCATCATATATGAGACGAATAAGTTATTGCATTGAGGTTAACTTAACTCTTGGTTTAAAACTGATGTGATACTGATATATGACATCACTTGAGATGAGGTGGTATGATGGATACAAAACCACCAAGTGGCGGTCGTATATTTGACCTATAAATGATCTCATCATAAGGGCTTCTGTAGAATTTTAGGAATGGTAAGAAAGACTCGTTAGAGTTGTCATATTTATAGGTCTTTTTATAAAATAAAAATATGGTGGGTGATCGAAAGAAAGAGGGTTGTGGGGTCTGTAGTTCAGCAATTTTAAATGTCTCAGTTGTGGTGACACGCTGTGGAATAAGAGTCAAGGGTAATAAAGTTTTGATGGTAGCCATTGCATAAGCATTAATGTTTCGATGGAGTGTTCTATCAATAGGTGATGCAAAGGAGATAAATCTCGCATTGAATGGGTTAATATGTGCTAAGCTCAAAGGAGACTTGCTAGTGGACCCTATTTTTGAAGAAGCTGGGCAGGTTAAGGTAAGGTATGATGGTTTGGCTAAGTTAGAATGTTAAGACACAGTAAATGAAAACCTTGATCACTATAAGCTATCTTTAGCTGTTGATCTTATCAATGAAGGGTCAAATCGAAGGGAAGAGACTTATGGATGATTACTTAAATTATAGAATTCTGATGATTCTTCAAAGTCTAGTGAAGATATCACCATGGTGATTGTTGATCATTGAACAAATAGTCAGATACCCTTTAATAACAATTAAGATTTGAATTATAAGTTAATACGAGACGATGCATTAGAAAAATAACAAAAAAAAGGTAAAAAAGTGGGACACAAGTGGGCCAGTAGTAATGGGCTCATGTATGTTAAAAAATTCTAAAAAATTAGTATTTTTCATAAAGAAATTAAAAGCTAGATAAAATAAAGAAGAATTAGGCATATAAATAACAGTATTACCTTCCATACATAAGAAAACAAAGATGGTGGGTCAATTACAAAAGCTTTGTAAAGTCTGGACGGATAATAGTTGGTAACAATTTTCAATGTTGATAAAAGTACATTTATGAAAGTTAAAGCAGACATGAAAAACCTGACAAATTATAAGAGAACATATGACAAGGTTAAATGTAGTCACTGATCCAAATCTAATTTAAAGGTTTTTCAGGAAAAACTATCAATTCACAATGCAAAAAAAGACACAATAGTGTTTCTTTGATAAAATAATGGCTATACTTTTATGAGTTATCAACGGAGTTTTGGAAGAAATCATCATACTTGCATAAACAAGAAGTACAAATTATTCACACTTTTTTCACGTAGATGATATGGCAACTTTCAAAGTAAACGCAATGAAGCATGTGAATCTACAGAAATTGAAGCAAAGATAGAATTTTGATATGATTAATAATCAATTAAGAAGGATAAAAGTTGAAATAGACGTACAATAAAAAATTATATATGATCATTTACAGTTTTCGTGAATGGAACTTCTGTTAATCTTGTTTAAGGTAAAAAATCTTCAACCAATAGCAATAAAGGAAGAATAAACCTTTTGAACGAGTTTAGACATAACAAATGCCAAAATGAAATTTAGAAAAAATATATCTAAACAATATTGGCGATAGTTTTCACTAGTTTAAAAATTTCAAAGTGAAAAAAAACATAATTGGTGGAGTTAAAAAAAATTACCAAAATAGGTTTTGAATCTTCATTGTGACCCACTATATAAGTGAGCCTTCTGTGAGTTCAGTGGAAAATTCATCTGTTGTCAAGTTCTCTACATTTCAAAGAAAAAACCAAGAATAGAAAGTCAAAAAACAATATCCAATAAATTATGGAGCAATATTTGTTGTTCTTTATTTTCAACTGGTAGTTAGTTTAACATTAAACTATTTGAACTTATAAAAAAATACAACATTTATTTATAAAGGAAGAAAAAGAAAAAAGATTAATCATTAAAAATCCTTTTTCTATTAAACAACACAAAAAGTGTAAGAAACTTTGATTGCATTCATAATATTATAATAAAAAATATTGTTACATTATCAATAACTATGCTGTCTCCCCAAGAAAGGTATGCCTTTAAATTTTTTGCAGCCAACTTAACGTTGTCACTGTGACCTTTGAGGAATCATTCAATACAAACGCTGTTACAAAATTTCTTCTGTGATCAGTTAGAAAATAATGTTAATGGCAGTGGTTATTTTGTGCACTATTGATATAATCTTGCTTATTCATCCATAAAAAAAACAAAACAGTAGAAAGAGAGAAAGATCTCACCTGCTTCTACGAGAGAGGAGTTTGCTTGGTTAAATAATGCAGCACAACTTTATTTTTTTGAATTGATTGGGGAAGATCTTTAACCTGATATAGCGTTCCTTTATTCCTCATTTTAATCAAGTAAAGTAATACGAAGGGAAACAAAGAAAATAAATATGGTGGAAGACTTCATGAATGTAATTACTAAGAAAAAAATTAAAACAATAAGGGACACGCGTGTCAGAAAAAATCATAACATATTAAATATTTGTTAAAACCAAAATTAATTATTTTTAGATTTCATTGCTAATAGCTGAATAAATTTCATTTATAACGTTACTTCTTTAAATCGGCAGTGTATTTGTTGGAAGATTGTCTATTGAAATTGGCAGCGTATTTGTTAGAAGATTATGTTTTGTGATGTGATGTAGCATATTTATTAGGAAATTAATTTTTTTGACGACATTAGCAGGTTAATGTTGTCAACAACCAAACGAATGAAGGGAAGACTTGAAATATTTATTGGATGTAACAGGCATGATTTACACCTGTAAGAACGATATAGGAGATAATGAACAACACTTGTAAAATGGTTATATGTCACAGGTGTGACATGTTAAGTCATACCTATGAGAAGGTCTCACGGGTGTGACTTAACATGCCACGCTCGTAAGGCATTTTGATTAAAATCTATTTTTTTTATAATCTCGCTTTCATCATAAATGAATTGCTATATCAATAAACATTCTTCAACAACAACATATGGAGTTTGACTTGTAAGTTGGGTTGAATTTTTTTCGGAAGGTACTGGATTAAAATTTTGAAATGTCAAATTATTACTATTTGTTTAAATTATGTAGTATATTTTATTCAAACATCGTAGTATAGCATTTAGAAAAACATGGTGGTAAATTCGCCATTAGTATATGGTAACATCTTGTAGGAACAAAACATAAGAAAATAAATAAATAATGGCATAAGCCACAGTTATGACTATTAGTCGATTTAAAGAATAGGAATTAAGTTAATATTAAATTTGCTTAAGCTATTATTTTCTAAAAAATTTCTTATAGTAAGGAGTTAACCTGGATTCTTATCCAAATGATGGATAAGATAAATCTACGTGACTTGATTTATCCTTGTATTAAACATAAGATTGGAAATGGAGATAGAATTTGGCACATTATCTTTTTTTCATTTATCTCCTTTATTTGTATTTCTTAAAGTCTATGTGTCTATTGTATATGTATTAAAGGAGATATTCTAAGCACAATAAAGACTTATGATCACAAATAAGAACATTATAGGCTCTTCTTTTTGTTTTATTTTTGTTTGACTTTAAGCTTTAGATGCATATTTTTATCTCCAAACCTTTAACTAAATCACAATTCAGTCCTAAACAATTTTAAATAATTTAATTTGAATCAATATTTAATTATATATTTATATTTGATAGCACTATATACCTTTAATGTAATTAATGTTTTATTTATAACAAAAATTTGTTATGACTCAAATGTAAAAAGGGAAAAGGATCAAATTTCAAAGTAAAAGATTGGAAAAACATTAAATTATTCTCGGTTTTTATTATCCATAATTAGAATTATTGTTCTAGCTCCTCAAACATTTTAAAGACCATACCATATTATAAAAAAGTTAGTAAAGAAGGAATTGAAATGGTAATACCTTTTCTATATGTCTTTTTTTTCCGGTAATTTAGTAAATTTATAAATAAATAAAAAATATGTACATCGAGAGATTAACAAAGATGGCAATCTCTTACCACAACCGAAGGGAACTTACAAGAATCATGAGGAACCCTAAAAACTATTCCTCCAGGCCATACAAACACAATAGCATGACTAAAACATATCTAGCAACCAAAATAATCATATCAAAGACCATATTACTAGTAACACAACTATTTCCAAATAAGAGTCTCAAGCACCAGAAACTACTCAAGATTTCCTATTACTCTTTCTCAGTTGGGTAGTAGGGCTCTCCTAATAGGAAAGTGCCAAAGGATTAGACCTTGTAGCTTGGGACATCAAGTACAATCTTCAATGCTTTTGTAGGTTCAGCTAGTACTGCATCTTATACCTCTTTTACTGACAAAAAGTGTGAGTTTCCTTTCATTTTCCTAAAACTGTAGTGATAATCCATACCTTGCATTTATGCTCACATTGAAATAGATTGTCGATGAGTGAGATAAAGTTTGATTTCCCAATACCAATTAGCACACCTACAAAATAAATTACAGAACAAACGAGAAAACAAGCTAGTAACCTCTATTTACCTTCTCTCAGTGTTTGAGCTGAGGTGTTCCATTACTTGGAAGATCACTTTAGTATTAATGTTCCCCATTTCCATAGCTACATTTTTGAAGGTTCTAAGGTTTCTCTCGGACCATAAGTTGTACACAATAACAGAAAAAAGAACGATAAAAATGTTGAGGTCAATGTTTTGGTGGCTTTGAGGATAGGTAAGCCAAAGTAGAATAGATTGAGGTTTGGAATGTTTATTTGAAAGTGGATGAGGCAATGTAGCCACATTGATTTGGAGAAGGAACATTTAAAGAAGAGGTGGTTGAAAGACTCATTATCCAAGAAGCATAGAGCAATGATTAAGGATATAAGTATAAAGGAGCTGATCCCTTGTCTGTAGCTTATTAAGGAAAGCTAGCCACAAGTATAAAGGCATATCTTGGGTTAGAACCTTTATGCCATACTAATTTATGCTAAGGTACTTTCGGAAGAGGTGGTCTCAACAAAGTGTATGTTGAATCATTAGTGTAAATTCTAGAGGGACTTACAGTCTAATCTAGTTTATCTGATTGGGACCCATCAGGTTGGTATGTTAAAGGCTCGAGCATACGAATGGACTCTATTGTGGCACCTTACCAGCACCACATATTGTCTCTAATAACATCAGCTACCTTTGTAGTCATTGGAAATTCTGGCCTAGTGATAGCTCTTGGTGTTGAGAGATCCTTGAGTATACCTTTAGGGTGCCAAGGGTCCTGCTATAAGAGAGTAGAAATTCCATTTCCTATCTTAAATCCAAAATGATTCTCAATAATATTTCTAACTTGAATATGTTTCCTCTGGCTCCAAAAACTACTATTAGTCGGTTGAGCACTTTAGAAATTTTGCCTTCTAAGAATAATGGTGTGGACCCACTTTACCCATAACGCTTCCTTATCATTGAAAAGAACCCAAATCCTTTTACCTAACAAGACATTGTTCCAAGTAGACAAATGTTGAATCCCTAGATGACCCTCTATTTTGGGCCTACAAAGATCATTCCACTTGAATTTTGTATGAGTATTAGACATAACCTTTCCAGATCACAAGAATAAGTTTAGACTCAATTTCTTTAATGATAGAGATAGGAAGCAAGAAATGGCTAGCCCAGTAGACCTGAAAAGTGGATAAGACAGAAATTACCAATTGAAGTCTACTAATGTAGGATAAGGCTTTGTGAGTCCATTTATTAACTCTGGCATCAATTTTATCCAACAGCAGGATACAATCTCTCTTAATCAATCTCCTTGTTAAAAGAGCTACACCTAGATATCTCATAGGAAGACTACCCATTTTAAGACCTGAAATGGTTTCCAATTGAATGAAGAAATGATCCACATCCGGAGATAAAAGAATTGATTTTTTCTAGGGTTCATATCCAACCTAGAGAAATTAGAGAAAGTCCACAAGCAGTTAAGCAAGGTATTCACCAAAATAAGATCTGCATGATAGAACAATAACAAATCATTACTAAACAAAAGATGGGATAGTTTAAGAGTCTTGCATCTTCAATGGAATTGAAAATTAGGGTTGTCTGCTATTGTAACATTTAGAGTCCTAGAAAGCACCTCCATACAGATAATAAATAGGTATGGAGAGAGAGGATCTCTTTGTCTTAAACCTGATTTCCCATAAAAAAATTTAATAGGAGAACCATTGAGCAAGATAAAATAAGAAGGTGAAGTTAAACACTCTTTAATCCACTTAATAAACATAGGAGGGAGCCCTATAGCTAGCAACACTTTGAGGAGAAAATCCCATTGAATAGAATCATAAGCTTTGTCCAAATCTACTTTGAAAACACATCTCCTATGCTTATTAGAAAGATGGTAGTTCTTAAAGATTTCTTGAGATAAAAGGATGTTGTCCCTTATATGGTGATTTTTTATGAAAGCACTTTGGTTTGGGCTGATAAGGAGGGGTAAAATCTCTCTAAGTCTATTAGAGATTATTTTTGTGATCACCTTAGAAATCATGTTATAACAGGGGATAGGTCTATAATCCAACACAGTGGATGGCTAATTTATCTTAGGGATAAGGGAGATAAAAGTTGAATTAAGCTCTTTGAGGAGCCTCCCATATTTGAAAAAGTCTTGGATTGCCCTAGTGATTTCATTCCCGATAATATGCCAAGTGTGTTTAAAGAAAAAGCCATTAAAGCCATCCGGGCCAGGGGCCTTATTTGGGTTGAAAGAAAAGAAGATTTCCCTAATCTCCTGTGAAGTAACTTCAGCTACAAGGTTAATTCTAAGGTGCTCAGGTATCAGAAGAGGAAAAAGAGTTGCTATATACTCGCTTGAAGAAGCTAGATCTTTCTTTGAACTAATAAAATCTTGAAAGAAATTTAGAAATTGTTTCTAAATTTCTTCTAAGTCAGTAATCCTATATCCATGGTTTCCTAACAAGGAGTGGATATTGTTTCTATTCCTATTTGACAAGATGGAGTTATGGAAGAATTTGGTGTTCCTATCCCCCTCTCTAAGCCACTTGATATGGGAAGATTGTTTGTAGAAAGATTTTTGGTCATTTAAAGCCTTAAATAAAGTAGTCATAGCCTTATGTTCTTCAACAGCCAAATGAGTCCTATTAGGCAAAACTCTCATTTGGTCTTGGATGTTATTGAGGGTAGCTTTACATGTCTCAACTCTGACATTAATATTGCCAATTTGATTTGAGTTAGAGATTTGAGAGCATTTTTTACTAGTTTGAGCTTAGACACGACACAAAACATAGGGGTCCCTTAGATCTGTGAATTCCAAGCCTCTGCTACTATTTGAAGGAAATTTGGCTGTGAGACTAGGAAATTTGAAAACCTAAAAGCAGAGGATCTCTTCTTTTGGACATTTAAGGACCTTATCACTACAGGGGAATGGTCTAAAATATTAGGATTAAGAATTTCACCAAAGGTTCTAGGAAACCGAGAACTCCACTTCGAAGTGATAAGCGCTCTATCTAATTTTCTAGCTATATGGAATTCGCCATATTGCCTATTAGACCATGTAAAATTTGAACCACTAGGGTTTAGGTCAAACACACCACACTCCTCAACACACTTCCTAAAGTATCTCATCCCATTAATAACCGAAGAGATAAGAGGTTCAGCTTCATGCACAAACAAAATGACATTAAAGTCCCCAACTATAAGCCACGGTTGAGTTCCAATAATGAGTTTGGTATTGGAAAGGGTTAACCAAAGGTTTTTCCTATAATTAGCATTATTTTCTCCATAAATATAAGAAACAAAGAAACCAAAAACACAATATATAGGTTTCACCTCCAAAAGGATCATCTGATCAGTAGTGATAAGAGGAGCACACAAGAATTTAATAGGGTTCCAAGCAACCACTAACTTGGCACATGAAAGCTTGATCTAAATTACTACAGAAATGCCGTTTAGGAAAGAAAGAAGAGAAAATATTATTCAAAAGGAACTGAGACTTGATCCTAGATTCTATCAAACACATAAAAGAAACTGACATCATTCTAAGATAAGACCTGACATCTAGCCGTTTTTTTATTGTTGAGACCTCTAATATTTCAAAAATCTAGATCCATAATTCTATACACAAGGCAAGACCTATAACTATTGTTTTCTTTTAGATTTTCTGCTTTTCCTAATGGTAAAAACCTCCTCTGCCCCTTCCAATAAACCCTGACTTTGAGAATCATTTGAATTATTAGGAACCACATCAGATTTAGGAGAGGCACTAGAATTACCTGCTTTGCTTACACCAAGACAGTCAGCATCTTCGAGGCTTCCATTAGAATCATCCTAATGTTGTTGCATTTCTTTGCCTTTGCTTTGCTAATTTAGATTTTCAACAATTTTGCTCCCCTGAGGACTAACTTGTTCTTTCTCTGGAGTTTTTTTCCTGATCTCCCTCCTTCTGTTGATTGTCACATTAATGAAGTGAGCAATTATCTTTGTCCAATTCCTGTTGAGTCCCAGTCTCATACATATGACCAGTAGGTTTCTAAGCTCTCTTTTATGTAACCTTTTTCAAGTTTCCATTCATATTCGATTTCAATCTCCCTAAATGTCACTTGTCCCTCTTCATTATAGGTAGCCAATTGAAAGGATGAATGCCAACTTCTCTCCAATTATAATTCAACACACATTCGAGCCTAGATGATCCTAGAAATTCGAGTTGTATAGGAATTCGTGAGCAAAGTTTTCCAACTACACTAGCAATCCTACTCAAGCCCTCGTTATTCCAATATTCATAGGGAATATTATGAAACCTTGTCCAGACAGGGGCATACTTAATATCCTTATGTTCCCCCGTATTCAAACTCCATTTGTGTAAGAACAATGGCATCCCTTGGATATATCAAGGGCCCTTCTTTAACACCTCATTCATACCACATTCTGAATCAAACTTAAATAAAAACTTGTTCGAGCTAGTCACCAGAATTTTAGACAAACCACATGCTAACCAAGATTTAGAAAGTGCTCAATGCATGACTGGAAAAGCAGGTAGCTCATCAATGAAGAATTCAATTAGAGAGTGCTGAAATTTGGTTCCTCCTTTGAGTGCTAACTCAGGCGATGGGATAATAAGGATTTGTTCATCCTTAACCTCTGGGGGGTAGAAACCCAGCTCCTTGACAGTTGAAGGTTACTCCACTAAGTCGGATAAAATCAATTTCCTAGTTCTTTGAAGAGATTTCACTGAAGCTCCACAGTCCTGAGAGGGTAAGGGAACCTCTGGACCAGTTTATTCATGAGTCAAATTACTCTAAGGTTTCAAACCTTCAGTTATCTGAACAGGTGTAAAGGTTGGGCAGTTTGGGTTAGTGTTTTGGGAATTAGGATTTGCAGAAGGAGATGATGGGGATTTTATAGGATAAGGCACATGGATTTGGAAGAGGGATGAGTGAGCAGTAGACGGTGGAGAAGAAGAATAAGAAGCAGCCATGAAGGATGGGTCAAAAATACACCGGTCATCTGCGAAGTAGTAGACTCTCAGTTGTCGCTCTCTCTCACATCACTCCCTCTATTTTAAGTCATCCGAGTTCTCTTTGCTTTTCTTGTTTCGGTCCCTTCCCTTTTTTATATGTCATCATATGATAAAACACGATGAATATACATATTTATAATTTCATCCACTTCTTACATGGATAACTCATTTACATCTCTAATATGAAAAATCATAAATAAAAAAATTCATTTTCAATCAATTATAGGAATAAAAAGGCAAAAAGAAGGCTATACATAATTATATTAATGTTATCCCACCTTGTTTAGTAGTAGGGATTTCTCCTCTGTGGCTCTTTCAAGAGAAGTTGTGATAGAGCTAAGAAGGGAGCAATTGACATCAAAGTGGGTTGTACGACAACAGGAGAATGGTAATTTTTTGAATACTTATAAACCTATCAAATAATGTGTCAATCATACATAAAAGAATATTATCTAATTCCTTGTGATGGATATCTCCTCATACTAAACATAAGCATACCTTAGAATACTGTACTGGTCCGACAAAAGAAGTATCATCTGACTTATAAGAAAAAAAGCACGCATCGTACTAAAGAGCCCTTAAACAAAACCAAACTCTTTATTCTCTTCGTAAGGCCATACCTATAAAGCCATAATAAAGAAAAATTTTAAACCAACTAAGGAGAACAAAAAGAGCTATTGAAAGAACACTCCTGTAACTTGCACCAAGAAGAATATTCTAGGCTCCATGAATGTTTCAGATCCCAACCATCTATTAAAATTTTGTAGACTTTCTCCATTTGTAGCTCATTTGCCTGCTTCTCCATTAAATGATAATATAAAAGCTTCCATTATTTTTTGAAATGATATGACATCGATATGATATGGTATAATAAAATAGGGTTACTCTTTTTATCTCATCCTTCTAGATAGGTTTTAAAATTTATTAAAATTTTAGCAAGTACATAGGGGATGAAAGGCCGTTAACATAAGAAGTATTAAATAGTATGCTTAGAAGTATATTTCTTATTAATTGGTTACAATTTAACTTATAGAATAGGCACCAGATAAAAGATGTAATTCAGATTGACACTTTAGGTTGGCATGTAACTTGAAAGCAGAATTGAAAAGGGTTAAAAATGCACTACTGACCTTCAACAGCTAAGTTTATGATCACTTTAACTGCATGGATTTTGAGATTGACATCTTTTGACTTAAGTAATTGAAAAATCTTTTGTAGTCCAATAGTCAAACAATTTTATGAAAATTTTATATGAGAAACATATGAATTGGATCTCAGTTATCATACAACTCCATGCATAAAATTTGTTTACCTTGCTCAAAAAGAGAAGCCATTGGTGGATTCACTAAACTGGAATTGCCTATATTGAGACATGAGGGAATCTAAGAAACTGAAGCCATTTCTAGATCTGACTTTGTCAACATACCTTCTTGTCTGTAAACTTAAAAATGATGTTAACAGGGTTAGAATTTAAAAAATACACATTTGTGATTGAAGAAGAGATAGATCTGTTGCATCTAATTTCTTAAAACAATTGATGTTGATGTAAAAAGTTATTGGAAAGTATTTCAGTTAGTATTAAAACTAAATAATTATGGGCTTAAAGTAAGAATAGCATATAACTGAATAAAATTACCTGATCAGCTTCAAGATTCAAGTGCAATAACAAACATTTCAAAATCATAATTTCTTCTTCCATTTTCTTCTTTTCATTGGCATCATCCTCCAGTTTCTTGTGCAACTTTATAACCTCAGCATCATCACCTGCCTAGTGTATAAACTAACGCCTTATATTTAACAAATTCGAAACCTATTTATCTTCTTATATAAGTAGGGAGGGAAGGAAGAAAAGCTTGGCATCAGACAAAAGCAATATAAAAATACTAAAGTATTCTAATCTACATAACATATACTGTAGATTGGAAAAATTGCTCTAATTGACTGTTAGTACCCAAAATGGCGTAATAACTAAATCAAACTGTACAAACAATGTTGGACCCCATAAAATTTTTTCTTTAAGTAAGCATGATTTCAAAATAATTTTGGAGTTTAGATAGATTTAAATTTTTGGAACTATAAGGGTGCCAAGGTTAGTAGGATTTGTTGAATAGATAAAAGAAAGTAAAGTGTGAGGTAATAAGGATGTA
>JAOQMP010083161.1:0-17779 GCA_027563575.1 Erythroxylum pedicellare
CAAAAAATATTTCATTACCTTTATTGATGACTTCTCACGATATGGTTATATTTATTTGCTACATGAGAAGTCTCAGTCTGTGGACATCATAAAGGTGTTCGTTAATGAGATAGAAAGGCAGTTAGATTAAAAAGTAAAGATAGTGAGGTCTGATAGAGGAGGTGAATATTATGGAAATTTTGATGAAAGTGGACAATGTCCAGGTCCATTTGCAAAGTTTCTTGCCAGTCGAGGCATATGTACGTAATACATAATGCCTGGTACACCACAACAAAATGGTGTAGTTGAAAGGCAAAATCGTACTCTTATAGATATGGTTAGAAGTATGTTAACTTATAGTAATGTGCCTTCATCATTGTGGATGAATGCATTAAAGACTGCTACGTATCTGCTTAATAGGATTCCTAGTAAGGCAATTCCTAAGACACCTTATAAAATGTGGACAGGAAGGAAACCTAGATTATGAAAACTTCACATTTGGGGTTGTCTAGTAGAAGTAAGGTTGTATAATCCACATGAAAAGAAGCTTGATGCAAGAACTATTAGTGGCTTTTTCATTGGCTATCCTGAAAGATCAAAGGGATACATATTTTATTATCCTAACCATTGTACGAGAATAGTTGAGTCTGGTAATGCTTAGTTCATTGAAAATAGTCAAATCAATAGGAGTAAAGAACCACGAAAAGTGGATATTCACGAGAATCGAGTAGAAACTACTCCAAGTCAAGTAGACATTACCATCTAAATCATGATCCCACTGGTTATTATTCCTCTTGCTGCATCACGGATACGCAACCTCCTGGAACAATAAATTAATGTTCCAATTCCACAAGTTGAGCATATTAATGACAAACTAGCTATGGTGATCAAGTTACAAATGATCAAGTAATATCATAAGACGTAGCATTACGAAGGTCTGTAAGGTAAAGAAGACCACCTATTTCAAGTGACTATAAAATTTACTCACTTCAACATGAATGTGACTTAAGCATTAATAAAGATCTAGGCTTGTTCAAACAAGCCATGGAATGTAACAATTTTGAAAATTGGTTTAATTTTATGAAAGAAGAGTTGAAATCAATGGATGACACCAACGTCTGGAGATTAGTTATGTTGCCGAAAGGTGCAAAACAAGTAGGTTGTAAATGGTTCTTTAAGACCAAGCATTACTTACAAGGCAACATTGAAAGGTATAAAGCCAGACTTGTTGCAAAAGATTACACTCAAAAGGATGGTATTGACTACAAAGAGACCTTCTCTCCAGTTTCAAAGAAGGACTCTTTAAGAATTGTTATGGCACTAGTGGCTCATTATGATTTAGAGCTTCACCAAATGGACGTAAAAATCGCCTTTTTAAATGGTGACTTGGAAGAAGAAGTGTATATGGATCAACCAGAAGGTTTTAAACCCATAGGAAAGGACAAGTTAGTGTGTAAATTAAAGGAGTCAATATATGGACTGAAATAAGCTTCCCGACAATGGTATCTTAAGTTTAATGATATCATTACATCTTATGCTTTTGTAAAAAACATCGTTGATTGGTGAATCTATATGAAGGTTAATGGGAGTAAGTTCATTATATTAGTCCTATATGTTGACGATATCATTCTTGCTGTTAATAATATGATTTTGTTACATGATGTAAAGCATTTTCTTTCTAATAATTTTGAAATAAAAGATATAAGTGAGGCATCCTATGTGATAGGAATAGAAATATTCCAGGATAGATCACAAGGATTGTCAAAGAAAGGTTATATCGAGAAAGTATTAGAAAGATTTCAAATGGAAAAATTCTTCGCAGGGATAGTTCCAATTCAGAAAAGGGACAAATTTAGTCTAATGCAATGTCCATGAAATGATTTGGAGCACAAAGACATGGATTCTATTCCTTATGCGTCAATATTTGGGAGCTTAATGTATGCTCAAACATGCACTAATCCAGATATTAGTTTTACTGTTGGAATGCTAGGACGATATCAAAGCAATCCTAGAATGGACACTGAAAAGCTGCAAAGAAAGTCCTTAGATACTTACAAGGCACCAAGGACTACATGCTTACATATAGAAAATCAACACATCTCGAAGTGATAGGCTACTAGTATTTAGACTATGCTGGTTGTGTAGACTCACAGAAATCTACATTCGGTTACATATTTCTATTAGCTGGAGGAGTAGTTTTGTGGAAAAGTGGAAAGCAGTCCGTCATTGCTACTTCCACTATAGAGGCTGAATTTGTGACGTGCTTTGAGGCCGCGGTTCATAGATTATAGTTATGTAACTTTATCTTAGGTCTTGTTCTTGTCGACAGTATTACCAGACCATTAAGAATTTATTGTGATAATTCTGCAGCTATATTCTTCTCTAAGAATGACAAATATTCAAAGGGTGTGAAACACATGGATTTGAAGTATTTGTCTGTGAAAGAAGAAGTGCAAAAATACAAAGTGTTAATTGAGCATATTGGTACCGATCTCATGGTAGCAGCTCTATTAACGAAAGGGTTACTAACCAAAACATTTATTGGTCATATTGAATGGATGGACCTTATAGATAAGTCCTTGTTAGCATAGTATTCAGACATGTATATATACATACCATTGTCTTGCTCGAATTGTTATGACTTTTTTTAATTCAATTACAGTCATATGTTTTTTCTCACTTTCTGGTTATCCATATTATATTGTATACAATAAGTATTATTTGTGAGATAACAATTACCAAAGTATCCACTCAAAGTTTGTTGAGTTGAGTTGATTCTATGATACCTGGAAGGAATCAAGTTATATAACTTGTGCCATGATCCCATCAACTTAATTTAGTTAAGGATGACTTGATCAATTCAATGTACTGTGTGCACTTAAAGTTTTATTATTAGATCCCCAAGTCATAACATGGCCAAGTGGGAGATTGTTAGACTATTTAATGTACCATATGACTTATAGATTTGAATCTTATGAACAGCACCCAAGATAATGGTTATTGGGTATTATAGAATGGATCTCAAATGGGTCAAAGACCCTTTCCCTTTCTCTTCTAACAATGAACCATCATGATGGTTAGTGAACCAACATGATGTTTGGTGATTGAGTATATAAGTTTTAGAAACAAAAACTTATGTATAGGAATCTCAATTATTCTAAACCATTGAAGAACCACATTAAAGAAAGGAAGCAGAAAGGGAATAAATCAACGTCTTACAAAACAAAACAATCATGGATACAGGTACGAAAAAATCATTCGATCCGTAAATGTCTTACATAAGTAGGATATTAACCTATCAATGGTAGGAAGCTTTTTGTATTTTATCATCCCAAACCAATTTATTCCACCCACAATAGAGTCAGTACTCTAAAATAGTCTCCTGGCAGAGATGTTTGAAAATTCCTTATTCTTTGTGTTTGCCCACACCACCTTGTCTTCCTCTCTAGGGTAGATGTTTAGGTTCAGGAGGTAAGATTTGACTAATTCAAGTTTTTATTTTTTTCAATTTCTCATCACGTGTTCCACCTTCTTTTTTACTATTGCTATTGTTTAGGGATAATATTTTATTTGTTTCACAGTTAAAGTCTGGGCTATGTGTTTCTTATTTGTAAGGACCTAATGCCTATATTTTTATTATCTTTGTATTGAAGTTCGAGAGAGAGTAAATGATAAAAGATATTCTTATTTCTCCATTGTTGATCTTCTTTTCTCTTTCTACATTTGGTATCAGAGTTAGGTCATTATGGTTTATGGGAAAGAAAGACATCTAGAAAAAAAGAAGAAGAAGAGAAAGCACATAAGAGACTAAGAGAGCGTGCAGTGACCAAAAAAAAGAAAAGGAGAGTGAAATGACAACAAATAACATTATCTCGAGTGCTCCTAATGTTCCTATTTTTAGTAGAACCAATTATTAGTTTTGGTTTGTGAAAATGTGAACGTTATTCAAGTCATAGGTGTTGTGGGATTTGGTAGAAAATGGTTTAAACGAACTTGCAAATTCAAATCAAGCTACATGATTGATAGTAGCTCATTGAAGGAGAAGCGAAAGAAAGATGCAAAGGCCTTATTTTTCATCTAACAAAGTATGGATGATGCTTTGTTCCCAAGAGTGATGGGAGCACCTACCTCAAAGGAGTTATGGGATTTGCTACAAGAACACTATTAAAGGCCTAGATTGCAAACTTTGCATCACGGTTTGGAGAATTTAACAATGAAGTCAACTGATACAATTCAAGATTTCTCTGTAATAATGTTTGTCCTTGTAAATCAAATTCGCTCTCTTAGTGAAGATTTGATAAAAAAAAAGTTATTGAGAGGATTTTGAGGTGTCTCCCACCTAAGTTTGATTATGATGTTGCTGCTATTGAAGAACCCAATGATTTATCTAATTATTCTTTCGTTGAGTTATTGGGTTCTTTTGAGTCGCGTAAAGATCACTTAAATAGATCAATCGGAGCTTCCATCGAGAGATAAAGGTCGATATCAAGAAATTTTAAGGAACAAGAAAAGGTGGATATAGTAATATAAGAGGACTTGGGTGTGGCCACTCTGGTTAATGATGACCATGTGGTGGTTCAAATGGTCATGAAAGAAATCAAGGTGATGTAAATTCTTTTCCTTTATGCTCTCATTTTGGTAAATGCAATCACTTGGAAAGAAACTTTTGGCATTAAAATAAGTATGATCCTGGAAAAAATATAATTTAATTCTATAATTGCAAATGATTTGGTTATATAACTAAGAATTGTGAAGGAAAAGATAGATCAAGCCAATTTTCATGAAGAAGAATATGATGGGTCAGATAATTTATTTGTTGCCTATTTAGTTGCTAATGTTTCTATATCCTCTAAAGTGTGGTACTTAGATAGTGGTCACAGTAATCACATAACTTGCAACCAAAGTTCTTTTGTTGAAATTGATGAAACATTGAAATCTAAATTAACCTTTAGAAATAACAATCAAGTTCAAGTGTGTGGTATTGGCACAATTGTTGTAAGTTGTAAAACTAGTACGACACTCATCAATGATGTCATGTATATTCCAAATTTGAGTAATAACCTTTTAAGCTTCGGTTAATTATTGAAGAAAGGTTATTATACTATATTTGACAATGAAGAATTCATGATTTATAACAAAAAGAGTTAGAATTGGTCCATTTAATAAAATTGTCTGAAAATAAAATGTTTTGATCATTTTTTCACAGTTTGATCTTATAGCATTTGTTGCCTCAATTGATGATATAGTTCTTTGGCATAGAAGGTTTGCTCATATTAGCTTTAGTAGACTACAAATGTTCTATAACTAGAAGATGGTTATAGGTTTACCAGCTACAACATAGGATCACCATCATAGCCCTTTTCTTGTTTCTTTTGTTTGTGTATGGTCCGTTGTGTGTTTTTTATTAAGGCTTATCTAGGGACCGCTACTCTAGGGCATCCAATTCCTCTTCTTGATTTTGTTGCTAATCTCGCATGGAGAGCTTCTCCGTCTGATTCTTGTTTAGGGTCATCAGATGATCCTCTGACTCCCAGAAATCGATCAAGTGGGGGCTACCCTCTTCAACCAGTCAAATGTCTTTTCGATCCTTGACTCACCTCTCTATCTACAAAAACTCCTCCCTATAGGAGGGAAGAAGCTTCAGGATGAGTATGTCCTGGATTCCCATATTCATTCTCCACGATCTACCATGAAATTTTTGGAATATACAAAAACATTCTAGGAGAGGGCTCGTAATGCTCTTCTTAAAGATCAAAAGGTGCTGAAGTGACAGGATAGGGGGTCTGCAGGTTTTTGTGAAAGGGATACTCTTATCATGTTATTGCTAAAAAGAAAAACCAAATTCTGATATTGAATGTCAATTCATCTACACTTCCATTCCTTGTAGAGGAAGGCTAACTTCTTGCTGGATGGGAGCTGTATGAGCGGTAACGTCCAAGTACGGTTCTGTGAGAAGGGCGGTGGAAGCAAGCTACCTTGTTATACTTCACTCTCATCTTTAATGGGGTCTACTCTTTTTTTTTTTTGGGAGAGTATGTCAATATGATCTTAATGAGATGTGGGACTTTGCATTTGAGATTTGTTAGACTTCCCCCTTCAGGGGCCTGTGTCCTAGTGTTTTTATGCAATAAACCCCTCCGACTAAAGACTAGTGGTAGGTGGTCCCACAGAGCTTTCGGAGAAGGGTAGCCTAGTGTGTAAGCATAACAATGAACCGCGGCAAACCCTCAGGGGGGATCCTCAGTGGTGGTGACCCTTTCACTCTTCCATGAGCTGAAACATATATCGAATGCTCATACAGGAAAGTTGAATCCTAGTCCTATCAAACCAGATATTGTCTAATAAAGTCATAGGGCGTGGATCAAAACCTAGGGGTTGCTCTGAAAAATCCTTTCTTTCTCGTCCACTCAGGGGGATGCAAACACACCTGCACGAATTACAGGTGATAGTTAGAATCGCGAGGAAGTTAACAGTACCCAACAATATTCAGGGATGGATATAGACCCATCGGGCAAGGAAAATCATTTTGTTCCTGGGAGAGGTGGCAACCATGCTTAAGAACCAAAAAGATTGAGTTGAGGGAAACCCTATGAGTCACTAAAATGACGATAGGAGGGCCCTTGATCTATCATTAATAGAGGAAGCAAAAAAAGGGCTTTGCTCCCCTTTATAAGATGAAAGAAATAAGGGTCAAAGTTGAGACTGCTTAAAAAAAGATCATAAAAGAGGCGATTAGAATGGTACTCGAATCTATTACGGATAGGTAAAATTTCCTTTCTCTCATTTGGTAATTCTCTTAGGTTGATTCTTAGGTGTGTGTTGCAACTATTGAATTGTTAACTTTTTCCTTATTGATTCTTATTTTGATTGATTAAATTGAATTCTCATTTTAGTTTTTTTATATTTTGAATTTCTGCGGTTTATTCTGACCTTAAATTTTAGGATTAGATCATCTCTTCTCATGGTATTGACACCTTATGTATTACGCTAATGAACCATGCGCTTATGGATTATCAAGAGTATTTATTAAAACTTACACATATCAAAAACTTGATTAAGCTTTTAATGCCATTATCGCGCGAGGGGGGCACAATTAGTTTAGTTCTTTATTCTAAGACTTTTGCACCATCTATTATGTTTAAAAAAATGGGCATAAAATAGACGACGCATCAACTTGGATATCACCAGACAATAATGGAGAATCTCAAGAGTTAAATACTAAGAAAAGAAAAAGAACGATCATAGAGAATGTAGAATATAGGGAGCAAAGGACTCTTGTAGATTTCAATGAGATCCAATTTAGTTAGGAAATCATCATAATTATATGAACCCGCACACTTTGGGTGGCAGAACTACCCAGATTTTTATTAGTCCAATAATGTAGGTACTCATATGGGACATCAAGACCTATTTGAATTTCAGCAAGATGAGTCTAATTCATAGGATTCCAAATTGGACCAAATCATGGATAAGCTAACAAATATGGAAGAGACCCAAAAGAGACTAGAAAAGCAATTTGATAAAGTAATGAAAAATCATACATCTTCTATTCACAACCTAGCGATTCAAGTAAGATAGCTTTCCCGTGAATTTTGTTAGAGAATTGTGGAAGACTCTTTAAGTAATATGGAATTACATCCACGACAACAATCTAAGCCTATCATGCTTAGAAATAGGGAAGAACAAGAACCAGTGGAAAACCAAGCTAAACCCCATTTTGTAGAAAAACAAGAGACAAGGAAAGAGGATGAAAAAAATAATGTAAACCCTCCTTATTATCTACCAATTCTTGATATACCATGCTTGAACATCAAAAAAACTTAGGTAGATGTCCATGAAGAGAACCTCATCATTCGGATTAGTGATGACCAAGTGGCATTCAACATGAATGATGTATTAAAGAATCAGGATGAGGGAGACTCATTCAGAAAATTGATGATGTCCAATCTTCAAAGGAACATAAGGACGAAGAACAGTTGACAATGAACATCGAGTTTGAAGAAGCTATGGAATTCTCTATTTAAGAAGCTAAAGAAGAAAAGGAGATGAGGGCAAATGAGGAAGAACTAAGAAGAGAACAACTTACCCTCTTACCAGGCAAACTGCTAGATTCTATGGAAGATTTAGGGAGTTTTGTTATGTTTTATTGACAGTTTATTAATGAAAAGGACATTACTAAGCTTAATTGGTTCTCTTAACTTTATCAATGTTGTCCTTCTGGTCACTTTGCAATTTGTAGCTTACTTACAGGCTACAAAACTGATGTTGAATGAAAAAGGTGGAAGCAAGTCGCTCATAATTAATCCCGACTAAGTTTCCAACGATACAAGGTCAAGCTAATGACCCTAAATTAGCATGTCTAGGTTAGATTTAAATTGTTGTTTAGTTAGGTTTGCTTTAAATTCTAAAATAAGCTTGTAATGATGTGGAATGATTAGATTGCTAACTCTTTTATTCTTGTTGAATCAATTATAAGAAAGGGAACCCAGGTCAGTGTCAAACACATTTGGTCTTTTGACGCATCATCACCTCAGTTACCATGATGGTTTCCTATTCTAACCCTTCTGTTTTCATTTTTATTAGTATTTTCTTTTTATGTTTTTCGTATTTTGTCTTTTGTTCCCCCCTGATATGTTTGTGTACCCTTATCATAGTGAGGACAATGTGTTATTTAAGTATGGGTAGGGTTGTGTGTTTTGGATTTGAGAGTAAATTTGACATATTGTTATGATAGTTTGTTTAAGTTGCATAATGTGAATTGTGTGAATGCATCAATGGCTAGGACTTAACGGGATAGATTTAGCTTTAAACATAGCCTTTTAGGTTGCGAAGATTTATTAGCTTGTGAAATTAGTGACCTAAGTTACTTAGGGCCAAATATGCTAGTTAATTAAGATACGATGTTAGTCCAATTAGCTTAGCAATTTGCCATACTCAATTATAATTTTAGGTTAATCAAATAAGTGGCATTTTTGTACATTTTCATGAGAATGATTAGCTAAAGCAATAAGGTAGACAAAATTTTGGGTTTAAAAAAAGGAACGTTGTATAACTTTTAACTAAAATAACTATTCCAATGGCCTTCAGGTTATGAATAGAACTAGTAGCCAGTTGAGAATGTGATGTAGCTGAGTAACTGAATCGAAATGCATCACAAATGTATGCCTTCGTGTAAAAAGGCTATAGTGACATTCCAACCAAGTAGCTTAATAACAACATAACTTAGTTGACTAACCAGATCGACATTCATCACAAATGTTTACCTCTGCGTAAAAAGAGAAGGTTCATGTCCTTAAAGAAAAAATCAACAAAAAAAAATGTTTTCAAATAAAAACCTACTAAACTTGTTAGTAACTTGATTTTTCATAAAAACCTACTGAAGAATAGCTAACACTTTTGTTTTGACTGAATGATTATCAATGTGTGTGTGCACATGATAGAGGTGAATAAACTCAACATTAAAAGTTTGATTAGTTTGTATATTTATTCCAAGGTACTTAGGCACGGATTTCGCTTGTTAATAAATTAGAAAGACTTGAAGGATGGTCTTTATAGTTAAATTTGTTTCGTTAAGTTGAAGTCATTGTCTCATTATTGCATATGCATGTTTTGTGTTTTCTTGATTTGTTTGATTGTTTTTGTTTGCTTGAGGACAAGTAAACGTTTAAGTGTGGGATGTTAATAAGTGTAAATTGCATCATGTTTTAGGGCTTAGTTTGATATGTATTCAATTATTAATTCAATCATTTAATATATGTTTAGGTTAGAATTGGGTTAGTTTGTTAATTATTTGTGTTTATGTATTTTTATATACAAGTCTTTGAGCTTAAATATTATGTTTTTAAGGTACCTTGATGTGTTTGTTAGTGTTTCAGGGTTAACATCAAAGAATGGAGAAGTTTCGGAGGCATTCGGGCCAAAACAACAACCCACGATCATTGCACAATAGGCCACGATCGTGATAGAAACACGATAGTTAGCACATGATCGTGGCCCATATGTCACGATTGTGAAAGAATCCCAATACATGGCCCACGATCTTGACCTGTATACACGATCCCAATACATGGCCCATAATCGTGGCTTGTGTCGAACAAACGTGCAGACATTCAAAAACGTCAAGTCTTAGGGTTGCTCAGAAAAAAAAGGATATTTAAAGAAAAAGGCAAAGGGGAAAAGGAGAGCTTTTACATTAGCCACTTTTGAGAAATCATAGAGAGATTGAGAAAGAGAAGAAGGAAGAGAGAAGTGGAGAAGAAGTTGACTCGACGTACTTCTTAGATTAAGAGTTTCTTGACGTCTCTACCTCCCATCATCCGTTTAGATCGTATTTCCTGTTTATCTTCAATTTTATTATTATATAGAATTGGGAATGATAGTTTGAAGATAGGATTTTTGAATGTTGAGATGTTCTAAATTCACCTTCAGAGTTTTATCTTTGAATTAATGAAATCTAAATATTTATGTGTTTATTGGATTTATTGTGGTTTAATTCTACAAGTTCACAATTCTATAATAAACTGAGAAGATAAATTGAATGAAAAATAATTAAATTGGGTTAACAAGAGTTAGGAGATTTATTAGAACAAGAATTAAATCAAATCGATGAATTGTACGAAGAGAGATCTTACATAGGTTTCTGATAGTTTATTAGACAACTTCAGAACTAATTGAGGTTTTGGATAGGTTGTTAATTGAGAGATTGCAACTTCCATAATCTAATTAGGTTTATAAATTATGGTTAATAGTTATAACTCGAGAGAGAGTAATCAACCCTAGGATCATCTAGAACCAACAATCTTGTAATTCATAATCAATTAGGTTAGCATTAAGGATAGGCAAATTTTCCTTTCTCTTGATTAGTAATTCCTTTAGGTTGATTCTTAGGTGTGTGTTGCAACTACTGAATTATTAATATTTTCGTGATTGATTCTTAATTTGATTGATTGAATTGAATTCTCATTTTAGTTTCACTATATTTTGAATTTCTGTGATTTGTTCTGGCCTTATATTTTAGGATTAGATTATCCTTCCTCGTGGGATCAACACCTTAGGTACTACACTAACAAACCGTGCACTTGCGAATTATTGAGGATATTTATTAAAACTTACACACATCAAACACTCGATCAAATACTTAAGTGAAGAGTTTCTTGATCAAATACTTAAGTGAAGAGTTTCTAAGTTATCTAAAAAATAATGGGATACTATCCCAATGGACTCTACTTTACATGCCATAACATAACGGTGTGGTAGAAAGGAGAAACCGAACCTTGTTGGATATGATGAGGTCAATGACGGGCTTAGTAGATCTGTTAAAATCCTTTTGGGGATATGCACTTGAGACTATTGTCTATATGTTAAACAAAGTCCCTTGAAAGTCAGTTGATGTTACTCCATATGAGATGTGGTCTAATAAGAAACCTTATCTTTTTCCCGTGAAAGTTTGGGGTTGTCCAGTTTATGTGAAATGAATTCAGTCAAATAAGCTAGAAACTAAATCTGATAAGTGTCTGTTTGTAGGATATCTTAAGGAAACGATAGGATATCAGTTCTACAATATTTTGGAACAAAAGATGTGTTTCAAAACATGTTTTTGTAGAGAAAGAGTTTATTCTAAAAGAAGACAGTGGGAAAAATTGAACTTATGAAAGTTGAAGATGCTTAAACAAACGTATATCAACTGCCTGAACACGAGATTTTTGTTCATAATGATGAAACAATAGTTCAATCTTCTGACACACAAGAAGTTTATATGTCAAGTAGGATACATCATGTTCCAGAGAGTTATGGATTTCTCATAAGTAAACATAATGACGTACTATTCATAGAAGACGATGAACCCACTACTTATTAAGAAGTTCTGAAGAATTCAGAATCTAAAAAATGACTTCAAGCTATGAAATCCAAAATGGATTTCATATATGAAAACCAAGGGTGGACTTTGGTTGACCCACCCAAAGGGATAAACCTATAGGGTGAAAATAGGTTTTTAAGAAGAAAATTGACATAAAGGGTAATGTAGTTACCTATAAACCTAGGCTTGTAGCTAAAGATTATTGTCAATGACAAGGAGCTGACTATGACGAAACATTTAGCCCAGTAGCCATTCTTAAATCCATTAGGATACTCTTAGCCATTACTACTCATTATGATTATGAGATATGACAAATGGATGTAAAAATAACTTTCCTTAATGGAAACCTAACCGAGGATGTGTAAATGACACAACCCGATAGTTTCATATCCAATGATGGCAAAAAGGTATGTAAGCTTCAAAATTTCATTTATGGATTGAAGCAAGCATCCAAGAGTTGGAATATCTGATTTGATGAGACAATCAAAGAGTTTGGTATCTCAAAAAATCCAGATAAACCTTTTGTGTATAAGAAGGTTAGTGGGAGTGCAATTGTATTCCTTATGATGTATGTAAATGACATACTACTAATAGGAAACGATGTTTCAGATTTACAACCAGTCAAGATTTGCTTATCTAAAACTTTCTCCATAAAAGACCTTGGAAAAGCAACTTATATTTTGGGTATAAGAATCTATAGAGATAGATCTAATAAGTTGCTTAGTCTTTCTCAGTCTACATATATAGACAAGATGCTAAAAAGGTTTCGCATGGAGCAGTCCAAAAGGGGTTATCTTCCCATGACGCATGAGATTATACTCTCGAAATTTATATATCTAAAGACACAAAATAAGAGGACTCGCATCAGTGTGATCCCTTATGCTTTGACTATAGGATCAATCATGTATGATATGTTATGTATGAGACCCTATGTATCATATTATCTAAGTGTTAAGAGTAAATACCAGCGATATCCTGAAGGGGTCATTGGGTGGTTGTCACCAATATCCTTAAGTACTTGAGAAGAACTAAGGATGTATTATTAGTATATGGAGAAAGAGATCTTGTTGTGAGCGGGTATATAGATGCCAGTTTCCAATCCGACAACGATGACTCCAAATCCCATTCAGGATATATTTTTGCAGTGAATGGTGGAGCAGTCAGTTGGATCAAGAAGTTCATCATAGAACTTGGATTGGTTCCTAGCATTGTTGACACACTTACTGTACAAGTCTTTTTTATTAATAAAAAGTCTTTTGTTAATTTGATGTTCATGTTCTTTATGAATTGATAATGATCTTAAATCGAATTAATGAAGTCCTTGATACATTACATAACATGAAGGAAATCACGATGAGATCATGACAATGGCATTCCTATCATATGTAATTATGTTAGTATCTAAACTATCCTTGTTCATAGGATTAATGAGATGGGACAATATTAATCTAGACAGAGTAGCACATGATATACTCCTTGATTAGATCAAACAGTGGATCTTATAAGCTGTAAACATAAGTTGTTTAAAGTTAACATTTAGATTCTTGCTAAGAGTAGTAAGTACATTGGATGACTAACTATGGGGCAATTATATGGATAATCTATTCTAGTGTTAATGATAGTCTTATCATAGCCATGGTGTAAATCCTTATACATGAGGTGCTCAATGATATCTTGGATACTAATTTTGTACTTTGACTCCATTCCTTGTTACCTTTTAGAGGTTGGTCATAGGGTAATGATTGGGAATAGCTTGAGATGTTCGAAGGTAATTAAGTAGTTAATAAAGGATTCACCACTGCTGATAGAAGGAGATGATACCCATGCCTCTTGTCAGTGTCATTACTCGGGAATCTCTTACTATAATGGAAATGTCATGAAGATAGTCTTCAGTGACATATCCAATTGAGTAATAAGCCTCGGGGACAATAACTAACATCATTTAGACTAGATGTGACATTTTTAGTCTAGTTGGAGTTGACACCTTAACCATACTCTAAACCAAATTAGGTATAGATGGTGAAAGGATGAATTACACAAGAACATTGTCTATGGAAGGATTCGTAGTCAAACTACTAACTTTCCGATTAATTGGGAGTTATAATGTGTTACTATACACCGCTTATGACTTGCTTGAATTAAGTGTTAATTCAAGTGGCCAACATAATGAGGACTAAATGGGTCACACGTATTGAAGATGCGAAGAATGAGTAAAATGGTTTTGGATGGGGATCTAAGATTTGAGAGATGCATGACTAAGCTACACAAGTGTGGTAGTTAGGATCATTTGATTATGAATCATATGACACATGTGAATCTTGCTTATTAGATAAGATGACAAAATTACCCTTTAATAAGCAAGATGACAAAATTACTTTTAAAGAAGGGGTGGAAGCTTCATGCTAAATTAAGTAGTATTAAAAGCCACTTAATTCCCACTAACTCTCCATTGATGTTGGGGATTAGAGGAAGGTCAAAAGGTGTAAGAAAAATCAATTTTCGTGCAAGTGTTGTGTAAAAAACAAGATACTTTTTGGTGAAGTGTTCATCATCTTCTCTCACTCTCTACAAACACTCTCTCAAAGAATACATCAAAAAGCTAGCAATTTATGTTTGTTTTAACCATTCTTCCCAAGAGGTTTCAAGCTTCGCTCTTCCCGTAGATATCATTAGAGATGTCCTCCTTTGGTTGTTGTGGTTTATGATAACCTAAAGAGGTGAAGACAACAAAGAAAGAAGGAGATTGTAAGGTACGCATCTTAAGTTTATATTATGTTAAAGTTACATTTAATGGCACTTGAAAGTTCTTGGCTTTTTGTGTTTTGTTTTATATTTTCGCTGCTGTTTTCTATTTTTAATGCATGTGATGCAAGATCAAAACCCAACAATAGACATTTGGTTTAATTTTATAGATGAAAATACCTCTTAGTTATAGATAAATAGAAAATTTTATACAGAGCTCTGATTTAGAAATTTAAGAATTAAACAAATAGATAGAAAAGCTAGGAAACTTTATCTCATATCAAACCCGGTACATTAAAAAAAGTTCATTTGAATCCTAGTATTAATCATATTCCTAGTACTTCACAAAATCTCCTAAATACCCTTCACAAAGTTTTAGTAATAGAGCATATGCTAGAACTCATATAGTAACCAAAGATAAAGATGAATTTACCCGTATAGATAAAATGAGAGCAAAATTTATAAACCCTTTTAGGATCTATCTTGGCATTGATTGTATTCAAGATATAAAAGAAGTAATTGATAAATGGGAAACTGCTCTTTGAGTGGCTTTTGCTATTAATAAAATGGATTATGAAACAATGAAATAATTTTCAGAAAAGACTCTATTAAATAGGTTACTTTGATTTTGGAAAATTTTAAACGAAACCTCTAAAAATTCTATATTTAATTCTGATAGTGATATAGGTTGAGCTACCGAAGCATTTCGATTGGAGTTTGTGGTAGAAGGAAACATTTTAAAAGATACTACTGCTATAGGAAAATGTGTTATTGCCTTACAAAGGCTTTAACTATGCGATAAGTGTGAAATTAATAGGTATATTTTCCTAGACTATTATTATCATATTTATAATCAAGTAGGTAATACACAACTTTATTTTAAAATGTTTTATTCAAAGATGCTTGACCCTTAAGGAAGCAAATTAGAAGCAACATACAGTCTAGGACTTGCAGATACTTTATGAAAAATGATAAATTTTTTAAAAGATAAGTGACTGGTGCGATGAAGCTATATTATTAAAAAAAAAGCAAAGGGATAAAGAAAAAAAATCTTCTCTATGTTGTTATGATTTTAAAATGCCTCATATGATTGGATGTGATGGTCCTTATTATTATAAAAAGATTAAAAAATATAAGAAAAGATATATGTAAAGAAAATATATTTTAAGAAACAAAAAACAAAGTATTACGAAAGAAGAGAAGGGTAAAAAACTTAAAAAATTTGTGTTTAAGAGAAATAAAAGAAGAAATGGAAAGAAAACTGAATGCTAATGTTATTATTGCAACGAAAAAGGACACCATGCAAACTAATGCACTAAAAGGTTTCATAAAAAGAAGATTGAAATAAATGATGAGATAGAGGCGATGATAGAACATTAAAAGTTTATTCAAATCAATACCTTTGAAGATTGTTCTTCTGAAGAAAGTATTTTTATAATTATAGATATAGAGTATATAGAAAGTTCAAATTTTGAAATAAATGAGTGAAATAGGAGAATTTTATAATACTCAAAACGATAATCAAATAGTAAATAATATAGGAGAGACATTTGAAATATGGCAAATACAATCAAGAAGCTTTAATTGATAGGAAAACACTTAAAAAGATTCAGAATACTATGTTTACTATAAATTCTTATAGTGGATTTAATACAACTCTTTTAGATAAAATTGGATTAAAATTTTGAAAAGCATCCTTTGTTTTATGGAATTAACCTGAAAGAAAAAGCTTTAGATATTAGTCTAACGTCAAACAATGTAATGATTCACTTATTATCTAAAAGGGATATTTCTCAAAAACTTGATCATTTGCCTAAAGAAATTTGAGATAAAATGGGATGGGTGCATATCGGATCAATTGAAATGATAATTAGATCTACTTTTAGAGAAGGAATTGATAGTCCCATTAATCTAGCAATCATAGATGACATAATACATAATCGAAGAGAAGCATGTATGGAATTCTTAGAGGAAATCTTGAATATCAAAAACTTCTGTTTAATATCTATCCTAGGATATCATATAATATACAAGACAAAGATTTTGATAGAACACTTTTTTTAATATAAGATTTCAAAATAAAAGATTTAATTAAAGATGAGACTTGATCGTATTCTATTACCTATATGATATCTTATACCTTGTCTAATACTCATCATACGGAATGCTTTGCAGACAAAGATATTATTGATTTTCCAAAACTATTTTTTGACATAAAGAGGATCTATCTCCTGTATATAGTAAATATAGGGGATCTTTAAAATCATTTTTCATTAGATTTACATCCAGAAAAACCTTTGCTAACCTCTAATAATAGACTATTATAATAATAACAATAATAATAATAATAATAATGATGATGATGATGATGATGATGATGATGATGATAATAAATTAGCAGATAAAAAGATAGTTCAAACTATATAATAAAAAGAGAATATTTTGATGGTACAACATTTATTGCTTGTAATATTTTAATCGATACTGGTGCAAGTGGAAGTTATATTAATCATAATTTGACAAACAATTTGATAAAATATCACCCAACAAAACCATATCAATATATAACTTTTAATGGTGATATAAACCATATAGATAATATTATAAAAAATACTATTAAAATCTGAGATAATAAAATACCTATAAGGTTATTAGTTGAAAATGAGGGATTTAATTTAGGATGATGTCGGCAACTAGTTTTCTTGAACAAGTTCAACCATATAAGATAACTCAATATGGAATACAATTATCATATAACAATAATATCATGTATGTTTCTCGATAATGACTTGCCCTACTAGTATATATATTGTCATTAGAATTACCTATAAAGAATATAAATATGAATATTTTGTAAATTATATAAATAGTAGAGCAGGTTCTTGTTTATGGAAATCAACTTATTTTCCTCTATAATATCATATATCTCTAAAACCTATCATAGGTTTAGATTTTTTAATCATGAAAATACTAGTACAAATATTCTTCTAGGTAATAACTTTCTTTAATTAATTATAGTAGAACCTCTTTAAATTGATACTCGATAAATTAATAAACTCTCTAAGATAATATTTTTCTCCAGTCTCAACTTGAGCCAGTTGAAAATTTAACAAATTTCGATAAGATAATAAGATAATATATTTTCAAAATACCCCTATGTAAATATAGGGTCCCATTAATATCATAAATTAATAATTATAT